>CABFOV010002538.1:16605-35796 GCA_902141375.1 Timema poppense
CTATGTAGCCCTGTGTCTCGCTACCAAAATCATGTGTGTTCAACAGGGGGGCGGGGGGGGGGGGGGATTGACCAATATTCACACTTTATGAAGCCAGAAATTGAAAAAAAAATTTAAAAACTATACAACAGCTCGCCGAGCTTGCTTTAATCAAGTTTTCATACATGAGCTCCAGTTATCCTGATGTTTGTTCCTTATTTTTATTTATTTGGCAATTCCTGCTTCGGTATCAACATCATTTGAAGATCATCAAGAACTACCTATGGAGCACCCTGAACAAGCTCTCATGTCACAGCTATCCCTCCTCAACATATAAGCAGACACATAAAGGAAAAATGGATGTCTCAGCCCTGATTGACTATGTTGGTTCTATCAAGTTGCGGAAGAACACAATAGCTCAATTATTAGCATGTCTTCCTACTGAGCTAAGGGCCCCGGGTTTGATTCCTGGCATGGCCAAAAATTTATCATTGATAAAAAGATGAGTTTACCCTTTCACATTGATAAATTAACTGCTAGGGACTAGATATTGTGCCTGTCCTAGACTTAAGTTAAATTATAAGGCATCTGAAGCTACGACAGACCTAACCAGCTGGTAGTGGGAAAATAAATGACTTGAATAAAAAAACTGACCCAGGCCACAGGCTGGAAACAGTAACGGATATAAAAAAAGTTGTGAAGAAAAAATGTTTAATATTCTGTGAATATACATATTTTCAGAAACCTTCACTTTTAGATTCTCAAGATACTGGTCCACCATGTAGCATAAATATATATACCCGGTGTAAGACCTCCTGTTTTCAGGACAACTCCCCAGTCTGCATCTACAAATCCTTTGACTGGTCCTGGATCTGAGTCATAGGTCAACCCCACACTGATGGACCCCTTTAGATAGTGTAATACATACTTGGTGGCCTTCAAGTGGTCGGTACCATAGCATTTGTTTAACTGCCCCAGATTGCTTATAGCAAACGATATGTCAGGCCTAGTAGTCGATGCCAAGTACGTAAGAGTCCCGACCAGCTCGTGGTATGGAAGCCTTAGATCGTCTTCCAGCTTCGCTTCTCTTCAGCTTCAAGCTTGTATCCACAGGGGTGGTTACAGGTTTACATTCGGACATGCTAAATCACGAAAACAGATCGTGTATGTAGCCATACCGGTGCATCGTCACCTGCCCTTCTGTCTGGTTAAACTCTATCCCCAGGCAAAATTTTGCATCCTTTAATTCGAAATGGTTGGCCATTCTCTTTCCAAGTTCAGCATTTCCCTGCCTGTCATGGGAGGCGATTAGGATGTCATAAACGTATGTCGCAATTAGTATAACGTCTTCCCCTGAACAAATATGGAACAAATAAGGGTCAGAAACTGAAGGTGTCACATCCAGACTTCTCAAGGCTTCATCTATCTTGAAGTCCCAGCTCCTTCCAGCTTGCCGCAAATCGTAAAGCGATTTCTTCAGGAGGCAAACCTTGTCCCCCCCCTGCTCAAATCGTAAAGCGATTTCTTCAGGAGGCGAACCTTGTCCCCCCCCTGCTCAATTCTTCAAGCATGGTCTTTGCCTTCACCCCATTCTGACTCTGGCCCTCAGAATCAACAACACCCTGAAGGATTTCTTGTAAATTCTTCGGTGGCTTCTTCTAGGTGGCCATTAAAGTATGAAGTTTCCACATCAAACTGCCTAGTCTTCATTCTGTATTAGGTTACAATGGATGCCATAAGACGAATGAAACCTATTCGAGCCACTGAAGCAAATGTTTGTGTAATGAACGTCAAGTTGCTGACTAAAACCTTGGGCAACCAAGTGTGTGTTTTTTCTTTCAAGCCTTCCATCTGATAGGAACTTTTACCTTAAAACATTTAGGCTGCTGACAACTTTGTGACCTTTAGGACGATAAACCAGTATTCAATTACCTTTCTTTACGATGGATTTCATCTTGGTGCCAATGGCTTGACGCCATTTGTCTATATTGGGACCGCACTTTGCTTCTTTCATAGGTATTTTCGAGAGAAACACCTGCTCCGATTCCTCAGCATTTTCAGCCAGATTTGAAATGACTTGGTACTGCTTCTTCGGTCTTCCCCTCGAACCTGACATGGCCTTCCTTGGCCCCTTGTTGTGTGAGCAATTTCCTGACGCTTGCCTATGTCAGGTGCCGTGTCATCAGGGGTGGGGGAGATGTCCCCATCTTCGCCAGAACCATCCGGCGGTGGTGCATAAGCTTCAACAATGTTGTCGAAGCCAAGGAATACCTTATTATCATTGTCTTCATAGTGTGTGATTGGCTGACTATCTTCAGTGGGGCACCTTGAAGGCAATTCAATGTCCACAAATCATCGAGCTTGCTTAGAATCTTCACCCTTTGTTTCTCTTTCCCTGTCCATTTGATTGTCGGCTATCAAATGAGGCTTGTCATCCTCCATGAATTTGACGTTGCTATACATCACCACTATACACATCTTGGGTGACCACACACAGTATGGCTTGGACTCATTCGCATAGCCAAGGAAGATCTCTTCCTGTCCATGATTCAAACTCTCCTCTTCCGGGTTCTCTGTCCAGGCAGAGCATTTCACTTCTAAACACCCTGAAGGAAGACACGTCCGGCACTCCACTGGTCCATTTCTCGTACGGTGTTCTATAATCCAAGCTCTTTGTTGGTAGGCAATTTTGGAGGTGATTCGCAGTATTAACCGCGTCAGCCCAAAAGGAATTGGGCAAATTTGCTTCCATCAGAAGGCACCTAGCAACGTCAAGAAGAGATCATTTCTTTCCTTCTGCCTTGCTGTTTTGCTCTGGATTGTATGAGACAGTCAACCTCTTAGTCATCCCTCACCTTTTCAAGTACTTGTCAAACTCCTTGTTAGTGTATTCTACACCATTGTCTATCTGAAGCACTTTACAGTTTTACCCTTTTGGTTCTAATAGAGGGCTATAGTAGCTTTGAGTACTTCAGCCTTTGGTCTTAAGAATCTAATCTCGCACCATCTGGTGCTGTCGTCGATAAATTCAACAAAATACTTTGCTCCTTCCATAGACTTTATCCTCATGGGTCTGCATACATCTGAGTATATCACATCCAATATGTCTCTGTGATGGTTTGATTTTCTGGGAAACGGGGCCCTAATCAATTTTCCCTCTATACAAATGTCACAGTGTCACTTACTTGCTGAATCTGCCAGCACAATTACCTTTATGAACGGCATCTGCGATGTCCTTCTCATTAGTGTGATTCAAGATTCTGTTAACAATTTGAACAGAACTTTGTTTTATTTCAAAACTGAAGTGACAGTGCACGCATCCTGTTTGAGCTCATGCATATAGTACAAATTGTTGACTCTGACAGCACTTAGTACAGTATTCATGTTCGAGTCTTGTATAATGGCACAGTATTTTTGAAATCAAACATTTAATCCACAATCTGTTATCTTACTAACCAACAACGGGTTCGTTCTCAAGTCCGGTACATACACTGCATCGTCTAGCGTTACGTTCCTTTTGTCACCGATCTCTCAAAATAGTTATGCTATATTTTATAAAGCAATCATAATTCCTGCCGAGACACATTTGCTCATACCTTATGACGTTAAACATAAAAAAACATTTGTTTGCAGTATTTAAGATAAGAAAAACAACATAATAAAATATACTATATATTTCCTGGAATTTGCTCAGACCTACAAATAATTTACATAATATAAAGAGGAAATAGTCAAAACTCTATTAAACTGTCTATAAAAGTTAACAATTTATTAAAAACATGTAACATTTAATAAAATAGAAAATATTATTCAAAAAGTTTATAAAAATATTAATAAGAAATAAAATGATATTGACGATTATTTTGTTCAGTACTTTTGTAAACATTTTATTGGTGGAGATCTTTCGACATTTATGGAGTGGTGTGACTTGTGTGGATTATAAAAACCATGTTTTATAACTCAGACCAGTCACTTCATTTCACTTTTAGAGGCTGATAGAGACTTACATTTTTTTGAAGATCTCCATCAATAAAATGTTTATGAAGGCACTATGCACAAAATAATTGAAAATATTATTTTATTTATTTTTTAAATTTTTATAAACTTTTCAAATAACTAATACTTTCTATACTCTTAAATGTTACATGTTTTTGATACATTTTTTACTCTTGTAAACAGTTAGTAAAGTTTTGACTATTTCCTCTTTTTACTATTGATTACAATTTTTAATAATGATTTTGGCTGTTAATTATTCTTTTGTTTTAATATATGGTTATCAATCTACTTCAATCATGTTAATATAACATTTGTGTTTTTAATTTTAATTATTTTCAAACATAAATAATTAAATAGTGCCTCGAGACAATACCAAAATGTATTCTCAAATTAAAGCTACTATTAATTTAAAGTCCACATTAAGTGTTGTTCTAGGCACTCTCTTAAACATAAGCGCCAGATGTTCTGACATTTATGCCACTGAAGGGGCTCAACTCGTTATAAGTTTCTCACTTTAGAGAGGTTTGGAAGCTTTACAGACTATCATGATGAGTAGAAATGGAAAGGGGGCTAGTAACCTAATTCATTAGTTGCTTGCAAAACAATAATATTATGTATCTCTCTTCCAAAATTAATTTCCTGGTGGTGTTTTTACAATTTTATGAGTTTTACTAAAGAAATATTTGATATCTTGTGGTGAAAAAGTTTCTGATACCAACACAGTTTGATATTTTTGCTTGACTTTTTTTTTGCAATTTTGATTTTAAATAAGTTTTTTTTAGTTTAAATAATTTGTTTTCTGGAGATAAAATTATTTTCAGAAGTTAAATAGTAATAAATAAAAAGAGAATTTTGGAAAATCCAAGCCATTTCCCCAAAATGTTAAAGAATTGACTAATTACTGTTAAGTATTGTAATTTCTTTTTCTTCCTTTTTTTCAGGGGGTGATCAAGGTCTTTTAAATCAATTTTTCTCAGATTGGGCTTCACAAGATATTGGTCGACACCTACCTTTTATTTACAACATGTGCTCCAGTGCTACATACTCTTACCTTCCTGCATACAAGCAGTTAGTATCTGATTAATCTACTATCTTAATTTAATATGTGTTTTATGGATTAGGATATATACACTCTATAGATGGTAAAGAACAGCTAGCAGAATATTTGTATGGCAAATATTGGTTAAAATTGAGCAAGCGCAAAAATTGCATTTTGATCTAGAGACATTTTTGGGTGTGAGCTAATTTCTTACAGGAACTGTAACACTCAACCCCCCACCCCAAATTTACTCATCAAAGTTTATGCTATTATATTTATCTGCTAATCGATTATATTTAAAAAAATACTATGTATGATACCATTGTTAGTAAATTTTTTAACCTCATAAATCATTAGCCCAAAATACCCTATTTTTGCCCATTTTTGGATATCAAAAGTTCTTTTGAGGAAAAATTTGACGTGACAGGCAAAAACCAGTAAAATTTTTGGTTTTAGCACATAAAAATACATTGAAACCATGTCTCAGATTTAAGTTGGCAAAAATTGTGTTGACCAATGTTTTTGAATACCTTAGAAACACTAACTAGTGATCACATGCTCTGAATCATCAGGTCTACAAACAATTTAAAGGTAAAAAATACGTTTGAGGGCCACACCCTTTATTACCTAACTAGGTTAACTGCTACTAGCTCCTCAATTTCAATTGACTCATCTTAACTGACCATTATTAAATCGATTATCTTTTCCCCACAATACCTCAACTGGTAGTAAATCTTTATCAACTAAGATACTCACAATGAATGATTTTATTTATATTAAAAAAAATTATTTCAGGTTTGGAGAATTGGTGAAGATTGTTCATTTCATTGGTCCCAACAAGCCTTGGCTTTTGCACTTTGACACTGAAACTCGACAGGTTCGCCCCCCACCAGGTGTAGAACATTTGCATACTTTGCTACAAATTTGGTGGGACTTTTTTTGTGATAATGTACATCCAACACTTTCTCCAACCATGGTGAGTTTGCATAGTCTTGATAATTAATACTTACACAGTAAAACATCAAAATATTCAAACTTATCTGAATAAAAACAAGTGAGCCACAAACTTGTTCATAAGAATAACAAAAATACTTTTCAACTGTGGCAGTATGTCTGGTTACCTCGTACGTTTTGGTTACTTCGTACGTTTTGGTTACTTAAGTGTTTACAAAAAGCGCTGCGTGGCTTCAAAAAGATTAACTTATCCAACTATGTCTAATTTTCAAAATGTTACAAGATGAGTGCTCTCAAAGTAGCATTATTCAATTTTCAAACATTTACAGGGGGCGGAGTCCTTGAACCTCTCTTTGACTTGGGATACTTTTTTTTTTAACCTCTTAGCAATCTTTCCCAATCGCCCAATTCCCCTATAAAAATAAGCTTCCGCAACCACTGAGTGTAACACATTTTCATATATACCACTGAACTTACTTACACACTACTTGTGACTGAGCACACATCACAAGTTGAATAATTACTTTCAATTTAAAAAATTGAAAAGGACGTATAGTTGATTCACCAGTTCTTTGATGGTGCCTGACAGCTAGCAGAAGCTACCAGTAATGCCAACATTGTATGAAAGTCATTGTTGTCAACATATTTGGAAACAATTATTATTTGTTGATTATTATTATTATTATTATCACTAAAAAAATATTACCAAACACTTTAACAATACTTCCCTAAGGATTACTGTGGAATTTCATTTTCCACAATTAAATTAAAGATAAAATAGTTTAATAAATCCATTCTGGTTTTTTTTTAACTTCTCTGGTTACAGGTTAAATAGTGTGTGACTTTATAGATTTAATGGTATTATATTCAGTTATTTATATTTTATTAACAGGCCTTTCATATCTTTAACATAATTAAATGGTTTGTGATATTAAAGAAAAAAAAGACATACAAAATATCTGTGTGATAATATGAAGTTTAAATTTTGTAGACCTATAAATTTACCTAATTATTCTAAAAAATCATTTAAAAATTTTTAAAAATTATCTTAAAATATGAACTTTAACTCATAATAAATGCACATGACTTAATCACACACACACTTTACCAATGTAAAAGGCAATAAAAAGCCAAAACTAAACTCTTGAATTCTGCTAAATATAGCATTGATTAAAAATATGTACTTAAGAAGTAATAGCTTACTTACTTCATTGGCCACATGACTTAGGGCGTCACTCTCGCAACGTTCCAAAACAACCCTTTCTAGCTTAGTTGCAATATCTCACCAGGAATGTGTTTTACAGCCATACAAGTACAGAGAATACAAAGTTAATTGCCTACATTATCTTCTTATTCCAACAATAGTTAAAAAAAATTGTATTTGAGCAACATCTGGAGTAAAAAGTTTTTAAAAAAATTTGCGCACAATTTTTCCTGGAAAACCGGGAATTATGATTGCATTTTATTCTAGAATTTGACTGGCCACCAGGATTTAATAAATTAGTAGTTTTACACTTGCTTATTTAAGGACACTCTTTTGACATAATTTTTTCATCCTGCTCCATAATAAATTCCACTGTGACTATACATTCTCTCTTCATCCTTTATTATAAAAAAACTAAGGGTCATCATTAAAGTGAAAAAGGTGACGTGGTGGTCTAGGGGTAAGGTGTCATACTTCTATGCTGGCGGCCGGGGTTCAATCCTTGGTCCCGGCAAAGATTTATCTGATTAGTAAACCCTTCCTTCACCTCTGACAAGACATCTTGTGAATGTGAGGAATGCCAGGCCTCCACCGTGGTTCGGATTCCACGTTAAACTGTAGGTCCTTCATTTCATCTCATAATCACCCTACCATTACACATTAGCGTAAGTGCGTATAACCCGAACGGGTAGTAAGACGCGGTGCTAATAATAATAATAATAATAATAATAATAATAAAGTGAAAAAAATAATAATAAAATAACCATCTTGGTCAAATAAGTACATTTTAAAACTGAATGCTAAAACTGGTTATTTACCTCAGCTTAAAGAATAACTTATATGCAAAATCTTTGATTTAAACAAACATTTCACTTTTATAAGTGTAGATAGATAAATGACTAAAGTAAAACAGAAAAAAAACCTGATGCTCAGAAAGTCTAGGGAATCCACATACTAGACTAAATTGCAGATAACAGAGAGGTAGAGGTTTGAATCTTAGCTAGGTGCAGTGAGGGCAGATTCCCAGATGATATTTATCACTGAAGTTTTACACATGGGATTTTATCGCTGGGTTTTCCTTCCTCTAGTGATTTTATTACTGTATTAAAATGTATAAACTGAAAAATAAAATTCTAATCCCAATTATTAACACTAAAATAGAATTCAAAGATGTTTTTTTTCCAATTGAAATAATTTAAGTATGGGCACCATATTAATTCTACTTAATCTACATTAATTTACTTTTAAAATCTATAGTTCACTTCATAAATAGTGTAAGATATTCTTAAATCTACAGGAATTCCTTAATAGGATTAAGCGATTATTTTATATATTATTAATCTTATTCTATAAACTTAACATATTTTTCATACAATTTAGTGTTAAATGCTAATTTACACTAAACATTCTAAATTATTCTGAAAATTAATAAATAGATTGTACTCCATTAGACAACAATTTAACTAGGTATGAGGCTAATTGCACTAGTGGTCATGACAGCTAATTTGTAAATCTAGTTTAGTTTGCTATTGACAGAGAGAAGGGTCATGATTTGAATTACAGTTAGTTGTGTTTCTTAATTGGTTTTCTACTCTCCCTGCACATAAATATGATTATATTCCCTCTAAATTCTACCTTCCTCATCCCTGCGGTAATAGTTCAAATATGTTGATATTCTTGACAGGTAGTAAAATGCTATTAAAAAGTATTAGGCTACACAAATATTCTAATTAATGTTTATGTATATTGGATAAGTGGCATGAAATTGTCAATGTGAGATTAAATTTATTGACTGTTCAATGTTGACTAAGCTACTAATATATTTACTTTATAATAAGGAAGTTGTATTTTTGTGTTTTGCGTTAATTACAATTGATAAAATAGAATTTTGTATATATTCTATATGCATTTTAATAACATTTTATTAAAAACCCTTTGCATTTTATTTTCTGACCAGAATGAGAAAATTTAAATCTGATATGAGTAGTTTTTATGTAGTAGCATTATTTATTATTATGTTGCTCTTTTTCCTCCCTGCTGCTCTGTGGAAGTTTTTTGTTTGATGAGGTAAGTAAGTTTATTATTCACAGGTTGATAAAATTACCATCAAGTTTTTATCCTTCAACCTTTATCATCTGCTAGATCACTGGAACTAGTTTATTTGACATGTGTGCAATGCAATAAATGTAAATTTGTATCACTTATAGAGTTTTAAAACAACTTATTTTTTTTTTTAGTGTATTAATTTTTATGCCTGCCTTGCAGATCGTGGACGATAGACTATATCATTTGGCCCTTTGTTCCAAATGACCACCTTTAATTCAACTTCATCAGAAGTGTCATTAATTAATTTGTAGGTGACCTGGCGGTCTAGGGGTAAGGTGTCAGACTTCTATGCTGGCGGCTGGGGTTCAATCCCAGGTCCCGGCAAAGATTTATTTGATTACCAAACCCTTCCTTCACCTCTGACAAGACATCTTGTGAATGTGGGGAATGCCAGGCTTCCACCGTGGTTCGGATTCCACGTTAAACTGTAGGTCCTCCATTTCATCTCACAATCACCCTACCATTACACATTAGCGTGAGTGCGTATAACACGAACGGGTAGTAAGACGCGGTGCTAATAATAATAATAAGAATAATAATAATAATAATAAGTAATTTGTAAAGAGTTTATTCTGTCTTAATCTGTGAAAACTGAAGTAGGGTCATCTATATGTCTCTTTATTTCTAAAACCATATTCAGGGCTTTTATAGCCATCACTATAAACTACTGTGTTAACTTCTATTATCTACTAACCAATAATTGACCCATATTATAATCCATAATTTTTTGTTAATTTTACCCACAACCTCTCATCTGGAAGCACTCTTGATCACTTAAACCTACTCATGGTATCTGTTATTATTATTATTATTATTAGCACCGCGTCTTAATACCTGTTTGGGTTATACACACTTAAGCTAATGTGTAATGGTAGGGTGATTGTAAGATGAAATGGAGGACCTACAGTTTAACGTGGAATCCGAACCACGGAGGGTTGGTATTCCCCACATTCACAAGTTATGAGGTATCTGTTATGAATGTAAAGAAATGTGTTGTGGAGTGTTTGGCTATATTGGGATACACAACAGAGTCGTGAAGGTCACAGTGCGTATGGACATATGTCATTCAGAAAAGTAAAGTTGAACGGTATTCGTTACAGAGTATAAAATTAAAATATATCAGTTTTACACGCTTGTATCATAAATGACATAGTCTTTAGTGATTGTCTTGAACATAACAGTGGCGATGAGGTGCGAAAAGAATTCACATACATTTAGTTTTTCGCCTGGACGTTTTCCTAGAGAACGAAATTCTCCTTAATGGTGGTTAGGGAGGAAGCTGCTTTTTTGGTGTTAATGAACCAATTCCCAAGATTAATATTCAACCATTCAATCCATCTAAGTCCAACTGGAAAGTTTACTTAAAAAAAGATTAAAAAATAAGCTTAGGATTTACAATGTACCGGAAGATAAGCAGACTTAATATTTTAGACGCCATTGGTTAACATGCGTACGAAAGGTTTTGTAATCTGTGTGAGCCAACCGAACCAGAGTCTAAAACATTGGAACAATCTGGAAATATTTTGACTACATTTTTTCAGCCAGAACCGAATGCACTCGCAGAAAGGGTTAAGTTTAAAAACAGGGTGTAAAATGAAGGGGAATTACCAGCTGATTTCTCAGCTGAATTAAAAAAACTTACGCGTTATTGTAAATTTACAAATGACTGGTTCGATGACACCCTTTATACTCAATTTGTGCATGGATTGCATTCTCAAGGTCTGAAGTTGAAACTAACGGAGCTCCCCATAGTTAATTTTGGGTTTTCTGTTGAGTATGCTAGTTCTTACTCTAGTTTACGTCATTCGGTCCCATAAAATGTTATTTGTACTACAAATGTCACTGTGGTTGAAAGAAAGTTAAAAAACAAAGCCTATATAAAACCAATAAAGAGAAATTATGTTGCATTCATTGTAACTTTACAAATCACGATTCTGGTAACTGTAGGTATCAAAACGTTTCTTGCCGAATTTGGGGGGTCAAAGGCCATATTAGTCCTGCATTTGAAAAGAAGGCACAAGAAGTACTTATCTAAGTAAGAAATTGAGTTAATCTAAAAGAAATAGGGCTTTATACCAGGTATGCTCAGAGGATCAAACATCTGATGGAGAAAGTATCAATTCAAATGAAATTTCTGGTGTGTTCTCTGAAATTTTTCATATCAAAAATTCACTGAAACTTAATAAAATCATGGTACAGCTAACAGTGAATGGGTGTAAATATTTGTTCCAAGTTGATGCAGGGGCACATTTAACATTAATAAATGGAGCTATCTTTAGGAGCAGGTTTCTAAATAAAGAAATTTTACCCACTATAGTAAAATGTTGTACCTATACCGGTGCACACATACTATTGTTTGGTAAAGCTAATGTTTTAGTTAATGGAAACAAATTGGATTTATACTTAGCAGAGGGGGATTTTGCCACCATGGTGGGTCTTGAATGGTTACGAACCCTTAAGTTAAATTTGATAAAACCTTTAGGAACTGTAAACGTGATCGATAAGCCTTAAAAAACTCCCGACGAAAATGAAAATCTACAGGATATCTTGGTAAAATTTGAGAATGTTTTAAGAATAGGAGAAGCCAAAGTCAAAGGAGTGGTGGCTCAAATCCGACAAGCCCAACTCTGTTCCAGTGTACAGGAGACATCGTAATGGGGCCTACTCTCTTGTTCTTAAGATGGAAGCAGAATTAGATCGCTTGGAAAAAGAAGGGATTCTATTCAAAGTTACCCATGTAGAAAACGCTACTCCGGTTGTTCCTGTAATGAAGAGTGACGGTACGATCAGGATTTGCGGGGATTTTAAGACAACCATCAACCCTCATTTCATCATCGAGGACTACCCCATTCTGAACATCGAAGATATTCTTGCCAATATAGGAAATTGTTCATTTTATTCAAAACTCGATATTAGCCAGGCTAATCAAATAATCATATCGAAGTTAAGGAGTTTGCTAGTCGGACTTTTAGCTCGATGGAGCAAAATTGGAGTCAAGTAGAAAAACAAGCGTGTGTCATTATATTTGGCGTAAAAAAAAGTTTTTTGCCCATCTCTTTGGCCATCGATTCATCTTAATAACGGACCATCATCTGTTACTCTTACTCTTCGGATCATCAAAGGGCCTTCCGGTTTTGTCTGCTCTATGACTCCAGAGGTATGCTATATTTCTTCAAGCATTCAATTATGACATCCAATATCATCCAGGTGCGGAGCATGGGAACGCAGACTGTTTGTCACGTCTACCTATGCAAGACTAAGTAGATGATTTTTGACAGGGATTTAGAAGTTTTTAGTTTAGGTCAAATCAATGTACTACCAATAATTGCAAATGAAATAATTAGAAGCTCGAACAAGGAAAAGAAAGCTGTGGAACTCATCTAAGCACTCAAAACGGGGGCTACCTTAAGACCCATGAATAGTTGGAGACATCCGCAGCATGAATATTCATTGTTACGTGAATGTTTTTTCTGGGGGCTAGCGGGTATACATACCCACATGCCTAAGATCCAGAGTATTAGAAGAGCTACACGAGGGGCACATGGGAGTGTTTAAGAGCAAAGTATTGGCATGAAGTTATGTGTGGTGGCCTAAAATTGATACGGATATTGAGAAAATGATTTCAAACTGTTTTCCTTGTCAACAGATGAAAAACAACCTAGCCAAGATATCTTACCACAAGTGGCAATGCCTTTCATCACCCATGGAAAGGCTCCATATATCTTATGCAGGCCTTCTCAAAGGCATGTATTTTCTTATTATTGTTGATGCTTTCAGCAGGTGGGTTGATGTTCACCCTGTAAAAAATCTAACTTCTACAACAACAATTAAATTGCTGAACAATTTTTTACAAATTTAGGTCTCGCCCACGTCATCGTATCTGATAACAGCCCTAAATTTACCAGTTCAGAATTCTCAAACTCCTGTTCCAAGTTAGGAATCAAACAAAAATTGATTGCACCATATCATCCCACTCCAATGGTTTAGCAGAGAGGGGAGTGCAGACTTTTAAAGCCTCTCTCAAAGCAGCCATACTAAGTGGAAGCAATATTAGTGATGCTACAACTAAATTGCTGATAGTGTAATGAGATTTCTCAGAAATAACGCTACAGAGTACCCGGCCGGCTACAGTATGAGTTGGGGGGTGGGTTGAGGTTGGCGAAACTGACGGGATACGGCGAAGGACTGGACATAAGTACACTACTCATCAGGGAAGCATCCTGATACGAATGGGTGCCACTTGGTCTTTTGACACGGGGAACCAAGACCCGACAAACTAATCGTAAGTTAACCTTTAGGCTGCCACCATACGCGGTGACCGCGAGGAAAGTTCGGTTCTGCCCCTCTCCACAACCCGCTAGTCGACTTTAGTGAATCACCGAATAGCAACATGAATTTCAAGCAGATGTAATTTAAGTAAAACCAGGTACATAAGAAAAGTTAATGCGTATATAAATCATAACTAAAATATAGAGTGTCTATAAATCATAGGTAACTATGCAGCTTTCCAAAACCAACAAGTGTCCATGTACACATAAAAAAATGATATAGTGCCTATGCATTCCTAGAAAAGTTATAGTGTCTATAAATCATAGGTAACTGTGCAGTGAAAATGACAAGTCCGTCTAGGACGGCCCTGGCGACTTGCGTGGCTCGCGCCCGGTCTGTCCGTCCAAACTGGGACCAGGGGTCCTGAACTCCTCCCGTGAAATCAAGATGGGGGGGGGGATCCCAATAGCTCCCACACATCCCTCCAGGCGAAGAGTCCGAGGACTGGATGAGGAGGGCATCCACTTAGCCCTGGGGGGAGGGGGGGCAGAGAAGACCCCAAAAGGGGGAGGGGGTCTCCGAAACACGAAAACGCACCAAGGAAACGAAAAAAAATTTTAACGCCAACAGAGGAGTTCCAGCAAAAAAAAAACGAGGCAATGGAGCTTACTTCATAAATCCAATATCACATAACGAAGGCAGGCCCCTACTTTCCTCCATCCAACCTTCACGAAGCACGTCCAGCAATCCATTTTGCTTCCACTCCCATCCAGCATTTCTTGCCTCACCTTTCTCACTCCCAATCTCAACTCGACCCAGCCATCTTGCCACACCCATCTTTGCTCGTTACCAACTTAACTTTAGGCATAACACACTGAATGCCGAGTCGATAGCGCCAGCTGTCCTCTGGAGCGCTTTACGAGTAATAATATGTGGATAAAAGAAAAACGCGGTGGCCATCTTTGATTGGCAATGAAGAAATTCATCACAATAGCCTACAGGAGGACCCCCTACTCCATCACTGGACTATCTCCTGCATCTCTTTTTTGGGATGTAGGCTAAGGAGCCATATAGATTTAGTAAAGCCTTTAGGTCCACTAACCCTTCAGCGGTGTTCCCAGGATTCTGAGTAAGTTCCAAGAATTTTCAAGGAAGGGACAAATGTCACTTTCTGTTCCTACAGAAACCCAGAGAAAAAGTGGCTGTGGGCAATTGTCAAAGAAAAATAGGTGATTTACATCATTTAATAAAACAAGAGGATACCACCTATTTCTGCCATGTGGATCAGATGAGGTCAGTGGGGGAGGAACAAATTGACAAAATATGAACACAAATAGTAGCCAGACTCAAAAGCTCAAATCCGAGACCATCTAGGAGGTCAATAGCAGTTGAGCCATCTGAACCCCCATTGCCATCAGCACTGTCCACTTCGCCCAGGAGTCAGTTTGAATCACCAACTCAAGAGAAGAGAGCCAGCCCTTTTCATTAAAGAATCTCACCCAGAAGTAAGCCTTTGGATCTACTCCAGGAGACCTCAAGAGGTACGCCATCTCGATTGACCTCTACTAGGAGTGGCCGCGTAATTAAGCAACCTGCAAGGCTCGACCTCTGAAGAGAAGAAATTTTGTGATATAGGACGGAGTCGTGAAGGTCGCAGTGGGTGTGGATAGATGTCATTCAGGAAAATGAAGTTGAACAATATTCGTTACAAACTATGAAATTAAAATATATCAGTTTTCCACGCTTGTATCATGTATAACATAGTCTCTAGTGATTGTCTAGAACATAACAATACCATAGTCATTAGTTAAGGATGAAGTTTGTGTAGAATCTTAAACTGTTAACATTGAAATTTACAAATGAAAGTGAAGAAAAAATTAATATTTAAAAATTAACTTAAAACACTTAAAATTTTATGAAAGTTTCACCAAATGAAGGATTTTTATACATTCTTCACATTATTAATCTAATAATAGCCTGTCAATAAAAACTGTCAAATTTGACATGGTTTTCAAACTGATTTATTTCATATACTATAGAAGAAGAATATACTATATAAATTTGAGTTGATTTATTTTACAATGCCCAATAATGTATTTACAACTCACTATTTTATACAAATTTATATCCATTGTAAGTAAAATGAGAAGGGAAATAATTCAGTTTTCCTAAACTAGAACATAACAAAGTATTCTTTCAATAATAATAATTAAAAAAAATTGTTTTCACAAATATTAGAGCCGTCATGTATTCACTTATTATATGTATTGAATAAGCTAAAACTTTTAAAAATACTTAAGTGATTTGTTTTATCTGTATCAAAACCAACACACACATAATATTTTCAAAAGTTTTACCAACGTAGCCACCTAATTCGGTAGCTAATTAAATACAGTAAGCCACCAAATTTGGTAGCTAATTAAATACAGTAAGCCACCAAATTCGGTAGCTAATTTTATACAGCAGCTGAATATAAACAGGTTGGTTGGTCTGTCTTGACCAAGTGAGCCATTTAACCATACTAAAATAAAATGGCTATGCCACTTGAGAAAATCAAGGTTCATCAAAATTCATAGCTAAATTTATTAATAAATAAAACTTTTATTTTAAAACCTTTAAACTTTATTTAAAGAATTGTACACAAAACTGTATAGTTTACTTTTAAAAACCATTTTGAACAACACGAACGTTGTTCTACTGATGTTAAGCGTGGGTTTGTCAGGAGAAACACAAGAGCTTGGTGAATGTGGTTGGAATTAGATATCTAAGAAATGTATGTGTAAAAACTCGAATGGACAGAGTCAGTAATGAATGGATGCTGAAGGAGTGCGGTTTAAAAGGGAATCCAATCAGTCACTGTGAAAGAATTGTCTTACGGTGGTTTGGTGTATGTAGTTCCTTTCTTTCCAGGTATTATCCAGCTGTTCTATGATAGTCTAAAGGATTAATTCTGGTCTCTACAATAAAAAAAAACCGGGAAGTAGCAGAGTAACCATTTATTGTCCTTAGTGGACATGTTTGTTGTCGTGTGTACGCCTAACAAAACTTCCCTTTTCACAGCAAAAAAAACTAAATATTTAGACAATTAATTTAAAAGGGATAAAATTACCGATACTAAAAATATTTCTTAGCTCAAACCAAACTGGGAGACTTTTCCTGGACTTAAATATAGTGTACAAAAAAACAAAACTAAATTACAAAAAGGGAAGCTTAAGAGACTTGCACTAACACGTGGTTACCCAAAGGGATCTTTTAAATCATTACAAAGGTTACAAATATTAAAGATTTAGAATTTATTAGCAAAGTAAAACAAAACTTTGCTGGTAATTTAAGATAAAAGAAAAAAAGGTCCATATTCATCATAACTCTACTGATTTGTATAAAATATTACATTGTTCTTAAATTATTTCTTTAGTAAAAGACAAGAGAAAAACAAAACTTAATAATGATTAAAATAGTGTCTAACCATAACGCCTAATGCCCTTATAATTATAATTTAGATCACGTGGTATATAGGATCACAACAGTTACATTGTAAAAAACGAAAACCAGGTCCCATTGTAGATACAAGAACATAAACCTAAAAGGCAAAATTCAGGAATTAAAGCTAGAAAGCGACTACATTCTAAATTTATATCCAAACCCAACAAAAGAAAAAAGTAAAAATATACGTCTCACGTCACTCGGGTCCAGGAAGAGAGTGAACAAGACAATGGCGTCACCTCCACGGACAGGAAGTCGTGTGTCAGGAGAGTCCAATCTTAGACAAGAACGCAAGACAGGAAAAACAAACCAGGACCAATGGGCAATGGCATTATAGTTAGTAGCGCTAACCTTTACTAAATACACTAAAACTAGATATAAAAAACACAGGACAAATACCCCCCCTCCCCCCATTACAGTTAAATTAATTACATTAAGGAAGAAATGTACATATAGATTCAATTATTAGGAAACGATTATTAAAAGTCTAGTTCCGTTAATTTCCGTCCAAACGCCACGTACAGAGAAAGTAATACCAAAACACTATTAGTTCAATCTTTGCCAGACAGGCTTTACTACTCGCCACCACCAGAAGACTCAGGGTCGATCGAACACAGTCGGTCTATATCTGTGAGAACCAGTACATTGGGCATATTGAGAGGATGAGTATGGTTCGAGTGACGAAACAAATATATGAAGGTAAAGTGTATGGATCAAAAGGCCATCTATGACATGGCTAAATGTTGTAGATGAATATGTGAAAAAGAGAAACATTTAAGAGTTTTAAGAATAAAAGAGCATATATAACTTGGTGTATGGATGTTGTTGAAGCAAAGGAAGTATGGAGAAAATTAGTGAGGATGGATTAAGTATGGACTTGTTTTTCGAGCTATATTCACAGTTTCTTGCCTACCCTGTAAGGTAATGGTATGATTAATTATGTATGTATGTTCAAGTATTTGCTGCCAAAAAATAATGTTAAAAGTTCAAAGTTGTGTCTTTTTTAAATAAATAAACATATGTTCTTTAAACCTGAAGAAAATAGAACACAATGGTAAAACAAACATTTCTGATTTTTATAAAGTTAATATATTTAATAATTGTTACCATTTCCCCCTATTTTAACCCATTTTTAGGCTCCTGTAACTACTATAATTTTTTGAAAACCTTCCTATCCTACAGCCAAAAATTTAAATTTCAGATAATTATAGTTTTCTGAAATATCACTCCAAACTCATTTGCAGGGTGGAATCGAAATTTGTTACTAGTGGGGCACACCTTTGTCTGTGGTTGTTTTTTGGGGGAAAAGAATAAGTTAACTAATCCTTAATCCAAATAGGTTTATAAGTAATGTAAACATTTAACCTACCGCACTCTACTTCTTTGACTTGTCAATACTAGCTAAGCCATATAACTTGTTACAAAGCATATACACTGAATGGGTGATAAAACAAGGCACAAAAAAAGGTTAGAAAAACATTTATCACTAAAAATACATATAGGTCCCTACGTATTATTAGTTCTAAACACAGATACAGTTTGTAGGCTTAATCACACAATATTACATTAGACTCAGCCTCAAAGAATTTTTGATGCACATGAAACAGAAAATATATTCTTTTGCAGTTTTCTTTTATGCTTCCCTAAAATTATATTTATGAGGCTAGTTTTCTTGTTCAATTCATCTTATTTCAACCAAATTGATAAGTAAAGAAGGAAAAAGAAAGCATGACAGATACACAGCTTTTTTTTTAAATGTGGTAGCTATTTATGATCAATGCACCTTTTAGAATAAAACTGATTAAAAACAAATAAATGTGCACAATTTTGGAACAGTGTATCTCCGATTTACAAGCTTTCCATTTCCTACTTTCTTTGCTTACCTTACCTATCAATTTTGTTGAAATCTGATACAATGAACTTTTATTTTTTCTTGTTAATATAGGGGGAAAGACTCATGAATAATTCATAATCACAGTAACGGTAGTAAAAAACAGTACATTTACTTAATTACAAATCAAGCAACAGATCTTTTTATTGATTCTTTTTCCCTTGAGATTGTACACAATTGCCATAGTATTAATTTATTTTTCTAATAAAAGTTATCTTGCTCCTTAAATATTTTAACAACCATTGCTTGTGTGTATGCATGTGGGGGGGG
>CABFOV010002538.1:36247-83409 GCA_902141375.1 Timema poppense
GGGTTTAGAATCCATCTTAAGTTTTTTATTTATGTTTATAGTGAACCAAAATCTAAAAGATTTTTTTTTGTTGTGAAATAAATATATAAATTATAAAATTTCACTTTTCTTAAGTTCTACATTTCCAGTTCACACACTCTAATTTTGATTATCGGCTCCCATAGACATAAAAGATGCAAATGATTTTTATGTCAACCATATTCTTTTAATAGTTTGTATTTTTGTGTTAAGAATTGATTACTAAGAATCTTGGTTTCAAAAAAAAGAACCGAACTATCCTAACCCTTCCCAAATATACCTCAATATAATCACTTAATCCAAAAATGTTAGTGATATGTCACATTCACATAAAAAAACCTTGAACATGAGTAGCAGAGATGAAATGAACCACTCTTTTCTTTTAGTTTCCCCTATCATGTGATAAATACATAATGTTCTGCTGTTTGTGCACTAGTTTGGGCATATCAAATTGGTGCCCTGAAACTACCTCTCTCTCTTCATCAGACACAATCCAGCTCTCAAGATTTATTACTAATCTCAGCTACAACTAATTGGTGATCAATTGTGCAAAATAAGTCACCACTGGAAGCTATAAATCAAACATCGATTATTGTTGCAACGAGCTACATGTCGCAAACTAGGTTTACAAAATTAAATAATAATTTATAAATCACTAGATTTTAAAGGGCATATGCCTTTCTGCTTTTTAATTACACAGTAGGATTATATTTAAAAAAACTATAACTGTTTTTGAACAGCAATGAAAATATAATGTTGGTCTCCGATGGAATGCTTTTTGGTAGTTGGTTAATTTAATTATATTACCTCCAATAATATACTGACCAACCACCACAAAATACCATGCATTTTCACTTAATTACACTTAGAAACTCCAAACTGTTGTAGATCAGTTTTGTTACAGTTATTTGAAAACCTTAGTTTAGGTTAAGAGTGTGGTGTATTGACTTTAGAGAATACTTTTAGGGTGATGCTAGATAGTAGGGAAGGGTTGACATTAATCGGTACAATGCAAATATTAGGATATGAAGATGACCTAGCTTTCTTGGGGAACAATAAGGAAACTTTTGCATAAAATACAGACATTTTTACACGAGGCTAGTACGGAAATAGGTTTTGAAGTGAATGCTGAAAAGGCTAATTATATGATCAACTAAGGAAAAATATTGAGGACGATAATTTCGAGATTACGGCATACCATTTGAGATGGTTATTGAGTTTAAATATTTAGGTATCAATAAAGATATTAGGCTAGAAATTAGGAAAATAAATCATCAGGAAAGGTATGCTAGTACTCGGTCATTGCGTTGTCATCTCATCTGCTGTCCAGGAATGTAAAAGTCACAATATACTTTCTTCAACCTAATCTGATGAGTCTTCACATATGTGGTTTAATCAAGAGAATCTGAAGATAATGAAATCTAACTGATATTTTGTTTTCAACCTTTTTGGGTAACTTAAACATTTGGATAATTTCCTCTTAACACCTTTTAAAGCCTTTTTGAAAATTGAAGCCAATTTCTGGCAATACTTTAACTCTTGTAGTTAAGACGAACTTGTCAACGGATTTTTTTTTTTTACCCTTTCTATGCTGCCTAACTTTGCGAGGTTCAGCTTTTGGCATTGAAGTATTTTCTTCGGGTGTTACCCAAGTTTTTTTTCTTCGGTGTTGTATGAGTATGATGTAAGTATTCATTTATTAGTGGATGCTAAAATTTTTTCAAAGTGTGATGGACTTTTATATTCCAGATCCAAAACTTACTCTTGAAATAGCAACAGGTCTGTATGAAAGGTGAGGATCTGCTTCTAAAACACTTAGTCATATATGATGAGCAAGAATCTGATGTCATTATTTCACTTTGTTTAGGTACAGTCTCAGGGTCAATTGTTTAGGCCTGTTCAAATTATAAGACTTACGCAAAACATAAGTGCTGAACAGACATATACCTGTATTTTAAAACTGCCCGAGATTTCTGAATTGTGTCAGATCTTTAGTATGCTTGGCCAAATAGAAAACCTACATCATGAATTGTTACAGCTTCTCCAGGATTGATATGCAGCCATGATTTCACCTCTTGTTCAAAGGATACATCTAATGGTTGGAGATAATGCGAGGTGTGTGGTGGAACCACAAGGATGTGGACATGATTTTAACCTGCAATTTTAATCAGTCCAAGGTTTTTTACCATTGTTGTATGCCCCTCTAAATTAAGAAATGGCTGATGCTCTTTTAGTTTTGCATAATGTAAAAAGTGATTTAGCTGTGTTGGAGCAAATATTTCAGATTGTATCCACCCTAAGGGATGGAATTAAACTATGAATTCTGATGTAAGACCTACCTACTTCAAGTAGAAGATTTCTTCTTATTCGAGGAAATACAAGTAGGGTTGGAATATAGTGTCCTACACCATTAAATCATACCTCAGCTGTAATTAAAGTTCCTCACGCTGTAGATGAAAGAGCTCCAACTTGCTATTTTCCTTTAAGTGGCAATATTCTTGCAGGTTTGTCAGGAACTTAAGAGATGCCAGTTTCCACAATTATAAATGATACTTGGAGTAAAATAATATTCATCCATTAATTCTCCAAGCAGCTTGGAAAAGGCATTTACATTATTTTTGTTGATAGCTGCGGCTTGAGCCAAAGAAATTTTCTCAGGTAATCTTAATGATACTTCATTGCTTCGATTCAGAATACCCTTTACCCATTCTTACCCAGTCTCTGCATGCTAGCTGTGTTTCTATGCAAAAAATCATTTGGGATTTTATTCTTTAAAGCATATTGAAAAGCTAAGCCTCAAAAATCTTGAATGTTTGAACCAAATATTTGTTTTTCCATCAGTAAAATGTAATCTTTGAGTTATTTTTCCTGCCCTGGTGTAAAAGTATGTTTAAATCTACCTAAAGATTTATGGGAAGCATCAACTGCAATAGACTTTGCTCTTCTTAGTAATGTTGCAAGAAGAACATCATGTTGGCCTACCACTGCCTGATAGCTTAGGCTTTTTGTCTTAACTGCCACAGTTGCTGCTTTCATAGACTCTTCTGACTATAATTGTTGACTGGCTTTTCTTTTATATGTTATTGCCATGGCTATAACCTTCAATAAGGAAAAGTAGGCTACCACTCTCATAAATCAGTTGAATAAAAAAGGTAGATTTGAAATTTTGTATAGTATTATTATTAAGGGCAAAACGAAAATATTCACTTTACCCCTTCAATTTGCCCCAACAACAAGAAAAATACTGACGTTGATTATGAACTAGAGAAAAATGTAAACTAGGTTATTCTTGCTGGAAAAACTTAATAAATAAACATACTTGATTATTAATGTGAATTTATACTTACAATTTACACAAATTAATAAAAGTATATTAAATAGCATGTTAAAAATTAGTGGTCTGTGAGCTTGGGTTTTTTCATTCGAGTCAAACTCGGGTTGAGTATTTCTAAAAGTTTCCGAGTTTGAGTATATTAATAATTTTAAAATGGTAAGCGGTTATATTTGTTTATTTTAGATGTAAATATCTTATCTTTAAAATTTTGGATTTAAAAATTATATTAAAACACATGTTCTTACAATATGAATGACATTCATTTTTATAAATAGTAAACAATGTTGAAAAAAAAGTTTAGAAATGGAAATATCTGTTTTTAAATTAGAAATAACGCTTAAAAAACACAATTTAAAAATAAGAACAACACTCAAATAAAATTATAATATAATGAATACGATGAACAGTTGTGATGAGAGCGCACTACTTTGTTTAAGACCATTCTTTAACTCAAACCAATCTGTCTTCTCCTCTCCTATTTTCACACAAATCACACACTACCCTTGTACATATATATTCCTCATTATCTTTACTGTCTCATCCTGCACTCCTTTCTTTTCCAGCGCTTTCCATACTCTTCTTCACACGCTGTCATACGCTTTTCCAACATCCAGGAAGACCATATGCAAGTCTTTTTCATACTCATAGTGCCGCTCTTGCTGCTGTCTCACAGAAAAAATAAGCTCCACTGTCGACCATCCTGGTCTGAAGCCATATTGCTTCTCTCTCAATCCTCCGCTTATTATTCCTCTAAATTATTTTCACCACTATTTTATATAGTTTATACAGTTTATACATGCTATATAAAACACACTTGCACATTATGTACTGTACATTCATGACACAACAGATTTTAAATGAAAAATATTAAATTTGGAAAAATTAACAAACTAAAATTGCAGCATTAAAACCGTTTTTGCACTTAAATGGCGGTACAATGGAAAAAAATTAGTGAACCTGATTTGTTGTAGTTTGCTTATTTTAACATAATAAACCAAATCTTCAAGTCCACTGATTGCATAAAATATATTTTGTTTCACCTTTGGTTTGGATAATGTGGTAGGTGCTTTTTCTTTTAATATGCTACTAAGCTTAAATAACTAACTTTATTTGACATTCTTATAAAGGGAGGATTTAATAAAGATTGTTTATCAAAAAAATCAGCAATGCACTGTATAGGCTTATAATTATTCAAATATTTTCTTCTAAAATTCAAATTAAATGCTATATTTTACTATTAATTTAGATACAAACTTCATGGGGAATCTTTATGGGAAATCAAGGTGGGTTCAAACTATCCAATTTGTCAAATTTTCCTAACTCACTTAGTATGTTATTTAATTCCATCAAATGAATTTGGAATGTTCAGTGATTGGACCTTAACTTTAATAACTTGGACAGTGCTGTGGTATCTGTAATCCATGACATGGTAAAACATATGTTGATGATCATTGTGTTGGGGAGCAGTGAACTAGGAAGTTGTATTTAAATGTAATAATTTATTGATGTCATGTAAAATAAATAGTATAGCAGACTATGCTAAGAAAACCTATAAAACTAAACTAATTTAGAAACATTACATTGGCGACGATGGGATTCAAGTAACTCAGTTCGTTAAAATCAATGTCGGCCATGGCTGGTTATATTGGCCATCTTAAGGAATTTAATCCCGCTGAGGACAACTGGGATATTTTCAAGAGTCAACCATACCCCCGTGGGGCTAACGTTGTATCCCAGCCGGCAACGCTCCAACAAACCCCTCTCTCATGAACTAGTATATTAATGCGTAACTGGAATAAGTAGTCTGATAGGATCCTGACATAAACAAAACGTGGAATGTAACAATAATTGGCCAACGGCTCGTTTATTAGAATAATATATAACAATGAAATGTATGAGATACAATATGGTAAACGGCCAATAAGCTTAATATAAACTGTCTCAGATTCAAAATAAAGAATGAGACTTGCATTCTTAGATATAGAAAATAATAAAGCTATATTTTGTAGTCCGGCTCAGGCGCCGCCACTGAATAATGCAAATTGATAGAAATAAGCTAAGCATGTAATAGATAATTAAATCTTGTGACCCTACACAAATATATATACATATCTAATAAAATGTAACCTTCTAACGATTCCCTTTTAGTTAAATTTAATGTATTCCAAATAGACAAATACATATCAATGAATTTCCTCTCTATACTTCCAACTCGGCGTAAAGATATTAGCCTGCTAACTTCAGAAACAAGACATTATTTTAGTAGCTCTGATAGTTGTGCAACCTAACTCTCGACCTAATAGGCCACCAATACACTTAAATTCATTAAAGATAATTCTTAGCAGCAAAATTAGTTTAAATGACAAGTCCGTTAAAGATAATATCAACAAACGACTAACACTGACAATCTATATATATGCAAGTTTTGAAAGACAATATTAGCAACAAAATAAACTAACATCTAAATGATCCTAAATGATGGCTACATAATAACGGTAGAATAAACCCTAGCCTCTCTTGCAGGTAAACATAAGCTATGTATAAGTCCCCATCTTTACAATGACTTACATCCTATTGAGTCCTTTTAACTTAATGGCATCAAAGAGTACATCACATTGTTGGGCACACGCTTATATTCAGTTCGTATCAGTGGGAGGAAAAAGGGTGGTAAGAATGACATAATGATGAAGTCACTTACGTCCAATCACTTCATAGCTGTCTTCCTCGGCGCCTGCGCACAACGCCGTACAGTATAAGAATGAAAGGGGGTGGGGGTGACGAGCACACGGAGACTTGGAGGTCCACTTACGTTCATCAGCACGCGCATGCGCGTTAAACACATTTTAGCTTCAGTCTTAGGTGAAACAATTGCATGTAGCGCCAGTCTTCCAGATCGAGTTCTTGTTGTGATAGCGAACAAGTTGTTCCATGGCGTGTTTACCGGCTTTGTACGAGACCCCAGCTTGGCAGTCAAACAGGGTGAGCGAAAATGTTGTGCTTGGTGATGGTCTAGTTTCTAGCCATGGTACAAGAGGAAGTTGGCAAATTTTACTAAGCTTAGTGGATTGGAATCTAAAGAGTGAAACGCTACTTAGTCATCTAAATCAGGTTGCTTTTAAGTTGTTAATAAATTTATGTGTGCCCGATACTCCTGAAACTAAAAGGTATGTGAATTTGATAGCTTTGTTAAATGCACATTATTCACCTGTGGTTTCGGTTTTTAAGGAAAGATATTAATTTTATAATATATGTTGTGGGCTTAATGAATCAGTAGCAGACTGGGCCGCTAGAGTTTAGCATCTGGCTTCCAGTTGTATGTTTGGAACACACCTCGATTTTGCTCTTCTTGACAAGTTTGTGATGGGTGTACAAGATAAGAAAGTTATAGAACGCTTATCTACCGAGAACCCCACCAAGATAACTATTAGCAAAGCTAGGGAGATCACTCAGCAGGTGATTGCTGCAAACACATTTTTCAAAGATATAGATGTTAAAAGGGAACCTGAAATTTTCAAAATGGCCGCTGGTCAACAGAGCAAGAATAATCATCCTCCCAAACATAATTTTGATCCCTGTTCTTCTTGTGCTGTTTGCGGTCACTCAAATAGCTCAATCACTCAACACCACAGTGCAGGTTTGGCAATTATATTTGTGCAATTTGTAATTGTAAGGGGCACTTAAAAAGAATGTCCTTCAAAATTCAAGTGGGTCACCTCTAACCTTATGAAAACTGAGGAAGGGGAGGGAGGACAGGACATATTTAGTTTTTTAACCTCAGTCACTCTGATGCTGAGAGGCTACCATTCAATATTGAGGTTACACTAAATTGTGTTCAAATGATTAGACAGCTACACACTGGGGCTACCTGCAGTACGATGTCAGAAAGGTTATAAAAGAAACATTTTCATGATGTACGAATTATAAAGAAAAATGAGATGGTTAAATTCTACACTGAAGATCTGCAAATAATTCCATTAGGCAGATGATCACTTCCAGATTCTTTTAAAGGGCAGGTAAAACAGTTAGATTTACATGTAATACTTAATGGAGGCCCTCATATAATAGAGACTTCATACATGTCTTTGGTTTCAAGTTCAGTCAAGTGAACCAAGTAATGATACCAAGTGTTGACCTCAAAAATAAAATGATTCAGATGTACCCAGAGGTTTTTACTGACAAATTTGGCACCTCTAATAAGGCAAAGATTTCTCTCAAGTTGAAGCCAGGGGCTGAACCAAAGTTTTCCAAACCAAGAAACATTACATTTGCTTTAAAACCTAAAGTAGAGCTAGAACTTAAAAGGTTTCAAGATGCAGGTGTTATATCTCCAATTAAATATAGTAAATGGGGAACACCAATAGTGCCTCTAGTGAAGCCTGATGGCTCTGTTAGATTATATGGTGACTATAAAGGAACACTTAACCCATATTCAAAAGTATACACGTATCCCCTACCTCATCTAAATTATATATTTTACTTAATGCAAGGGTCTACTACTTTTACCAAAATTGACCTCAAAAATACCTTTCAACAGATGGAATTAACTTAGGACTCCAAAGAACTAGTTACTATTAGTACCCATAAAGGTCTATTTTGATACAATAGATGTCCTTTTGATATTTCTCTAGCCCCTCAAGAGTTTCATCATAGCATGGAAACTGCTGTAGCAGGCATTGAAGGAGATAGTGGTTTGGCAAGATGACATTGTGGTGGTGGGCTATACAATAGAGGAACATAATGAAAGGTTGAATATGGTACTGTCCAGGCTCAGGGAATGTGGTTTGACTGCTAATATAACCAAGTGTGTCTTTCAACAATCAAAAATAAAATTTTTAGGCTACATGGTTGGGAAAGATGGATTGAAATTAGACCAAAATCTGAAAAAACCAGTACTAGAAGCTGAAACACCAAAATTAGTCTGTGAATTAGTCATTTCTAGGTATGGTAGACTATTACAGGAGATTCTTAAGGGGGCTTCTGTCATCTTAAATCCTTTGTATGAACTACTTAAAAGGTAGTTAAATGGAAATGAACCTGGGAATGTAATCATGCGTTTAATCAAATTAAAAGTGCACTCACCTCAGCACCTGTTTTGGATCACTATAATCCGGATCTAGAGCTGATACTGTCTACTGATGTAAGTCTTAGGGGCATCTCAGCAGCAATTAGCCAAAAGACCAAGATAGGGGCTATACGCCCTGTCGCATTTGATCTAGAATCTTGACACAAACAGAGAAGATCTACCCCCAGATCCACAGGAGTCGTTGGCCCTAGTTTATGGAGTACTTAAGTTTTCACAGTATCTTTATATGAGAAAGTTTATTTTGGAGACAGACCATAAACCACTCACTACAATCTTTGGCCTCAAGCGTGGAATTCCAGTCTTATCAGCAAATTGATTGCAAAACTTTTCAGAAATTTTGTCAAGCTTGAACTATGAGATTAGATATGTTCCTTCAAGGAAAAATTGTCCTGATTATTTGTCTCGAAACATCAGTGAGGATGATCCACCACAAGATCTTATAGTGAACTTTTCAACTATGTAGAAGACTGTGATTATTTGAATAAAAAACTGGTTGCTACAGAGAGTGTAAGAGATAATATCTTGAGTAAAGTTATAAAGTTTATTCAAATAGGGTGGCCTAAATTAGTGGTTAGAGAGCTTAAGTCATTTGTCAGTATCTAGTGAATTATATATAGATCAAGAATTTCTTTTCCGAGGACACAGAATGGTAATTCCTTTAGCTTTATGAAATAAAGTCTTGGAAGAAATGCATAAGCCACATTTTGGAATAGTTAAAACCAAACTTATGGCCAAAAATTACTTTTGGTGGCCAGGACTTGGCAAAGAAATTGATAATTTGGTTTTTAGCTGTGGTCCATGCCAGAAAGTACAAGGTTCCCCTGACAGGTGTAAGCTTATTCCATGGCCATGGCCAGAAAAGCCTTGGAGCCGCATACACTTGGATTTTTTGGGGCCCATAAATGGGAAAACCTATTTGATGATAATCGACACTCATTCTAGGTGGCTAGAAATTTGCCAAATGCTGTCAGTACCACAACAGCCAAAATTCGAGCCGTGATGGTTTTATTTGCTCGATTTGGATTACCAGAACTTATTGTATCAGACAATGGCAGTCAACTTGTTTGTTCAAAAGAATATACGGATTTTTGTGACTTACTTGGCATAAAATATCGCGCAGGTGTACCACATTTCCCACAAACCAATGGCCAAGCGGAAAATGGTGTTGGCAAGCTTAAACGAGCCATTAAGAGGGCCATTCTTACGGGAAAATATGTTTATATGGCTTTGACAGAGTTTCTAATGTATTATAGGAACACCCCTCAGCTGACCACTGGGGTTGCCCCAGCCATCTTGTTGATGGGTAGAGCTTTGCGAACACCATTGGATGTCATTGCACCAAAATTTCGACACATCTACTTCTACTTTATAAAATTAGAAAACTTAACATTTCAATTTCACAATAGATTTATTTAGTAGACATAGAAAATGGTTACATTTTACAAGTTTTACAAATAGGCAGAAAATGATAGCGTATTAATTCTCTTCTCAAGTTAAATGTCCTTGAGTGGTTTTTGATTGCTGGCCGTGACCTGGGCAACACAGTGACCAGTCAAGAGGCAGTAGAATTTCTAAAAGGAGAGTAATATAAGAATTAGTTAAAGCATATATTGAACAAGTTTACAGTATAACATTTACACAGTCTCACTCGACAAGGTTTAGTGTTACTAATACAGTTGAATAGTAGGCTGGTGGATCCAGCTGGATGATGGCTAAGGGCCAGAAGTCATTAAAGTACTAAGGCAGGACATTTTCCCTATACGGTACTACCATGCATTCAATAGTACATCAACCTAATTTTGAACAATCACCAAATTTGAGAACTTATTTACTGGGTAAAACAAATATAATTTGTGCGGACCCCACTATGACAAACAGTCACTTTCCACGGGTTGCGCACCCAAACTAATGCCTATAATGAACATTGACTGCTTAGTCGAACCTCTATAATTTACAACTGCACTGCGTAAGGCAGAAGAAAGAAACGGACTTCCTGGCGATAACCATCACTAACAAAGTACTGATGCACATGACTTTTAGGGTGTCATGAACTATATTACCTTTTAAAGATTTATAGGAACTTGTGATTTAGTGTACATTTACCACACTAAAATTCACATTTTCCAAGTGAGAGGCACGGACGTTAAGACCGTGTCCAAAAATACATTAGTGCACTCAGCATTTGACTTTATGAGTCATTTTAATTTTACATGTCCATCGGACTAAAAGGCGAAATATAGCCAAGGTACTTCTAGCATAACGAAGTTAGCTAGTTTTTGAATAAGCTACTTGGTCTAACAAAATAGAACAAAAATAATAATGCACTCAGCAATTGACTTTAAGAGTCCTTAACATTTGACTAGTCAATCAGACAGACAGGTGAAATACTTCTAGCGTTAGCTAGTTCTGAAGATGAAACAAATCCAATAAAGAGAAACATTTCTCTTGCAAAATTAAAAAGCCTTCCAAAAACTATTTACAACATATTAAATAAATAAAGTATCTTCCTACTTCATTATTGTGGCTAAACGACCCGACTGGATACTGATACCCTGGTTAAGTTGTCCAGGTGTCCAGCTCGTTGATCCCGATGATAGATTCAGCGCCGTCGATGCTAGGGCGGTGAATCCGTCGCCACAAACTCCATGGTCCTTCTTGGTGTTTTTCCTCGCCGGCAGCGCTTCGTCCTAGTTCCTGAGCTGATACAAGGTGTTGTCATAAATGTGCCCAAGGCGCTTCCCCTTATATAGCGACAATCAGATATGAACATTAAAAGGGAAAACAGAGAATGAATCACGAAGCAGAGGTAGAATAAGGGAGAACGAATGAGAGGGGAAAGAGAAATAGAGTTTAGAAAATGATGAGCTTCTTCTGTCGACCACTAGAGGCGCATGGTCGCACTTGCGCGGTGGCCCAGTGCGTCTTTCATTTTGGTCCTTTCTTCTCAACTGCGTGAGCCGAAGTAGAACCACGTGGAGCAGCCATTATACAAATTCTGTTTTGTGAAATGAGTAAATTATATCTGAAGCCATCCTGTCCTTGGGTGAGTTTTATACTCATATATCCTGTATCATAATTCATTAGTATTAATTTAGTTTTTGATTTTCACTGTTTGTTTTACGAAAGGACATGATATAGAAGTATATTATTTAAATTATATAAACTGCCACATGGTTAGTTGTAAGTTTTGGGTAGTTTTCTTTTAAATAATTAGGGCCCATATTCACAAATCTTATTCTTCATAATAATAATCTAATCTTCATAACTTTAATAAGATTAGTCTTGTTTTGTGATATCTAGAACCGCAATTATAAAAATGTAAATTAATTTTTTACAAATCCACGTGTTTTTTGAATGTAGGCCAATACGCCGTTTTGTATTAGAGTACAACTTTGAGGTAGTTTATCTTTTAATTATCACCATATAGCCCAACGTGGCACCCAATTACGCGAATATAGATAAATAGTTAGATTTTTCCGTTGTAGGTGATCAATCAACCTGATTGACACGCTACATCATAAACAATAGAACGGATGACCAAAACAATCAAAGCATGGAGGAAATAAGGGCCCATGTATCCTAAAAGCAAGGAATACAGCGAAGATATTCTGAAAGAAAGAAAATAATTTTTAATGTAAATGAAGGTGTTTTGGTCAATGTTTTTAAACTAAACCAAGTTATTTGGGAAAATACTATAATTCACAAGAGGTTGGGTGAAAGACTATACTTAGTTAAGTTAGGCTCAGAGCTGTAGTGAAATGACTGCGGCATTACCTTGTAGCAGTCAGAATATATCATCCTCCAAGGATCCCTTTGGGCCATGCCATACCCGCCTCATAGGGGGGAACAGGAGATCGGTACAGAAGATCACTCGGTATTGCCCACACCCAGCCCCGTCATTGGTAATGGGTCGAGTCAAGACATGCAGGGGGAATCCTCAGGGACATTAGGAGATGCACAGCAGTCAAATCCAGGAGACAGGGAGGATACAGGAGCAAGACAACAGGAGGCTGCGGAAGAATAAACACGACGGACCATTTGACCACCCAGAAGGCTCACATACTCACCATTCTAAGTAAAGACAGGAAGGGGGAGATATTGGATTGTTCAGTGATTGGACCTTAACTTTAATACCTTGAACAGTGCTGTGGTATCTGTAATCCATGACATGGTAAAACATATGTTGATGATCATTGTGTTTGGGAGCAGTGAACTAGGAAGTTGTATTTAAATGTAATGATTTACTGATGTCATGTAGAATAAATAGTATAGCAGACTATGCTAAGAAAACCTATAAAACTAAACTAATTTAGAAACATTACAGAATTTAATTGTAATTAGTTTTTATCTAATTCAACAAATATAAGTACTGTAGGGCAACAGCAGTTAAACAAATGAACATTGGGAGCAGCTTTAAAAAACATGGCTTGCAGTCATAATTGTTTGTGTTATTTTATAGATATCACTCAAAACTTCCTTTATATTTTTATTATCAATGTTCACCTTTTTTTGTATTTTGTAGAAGCTTCTTCAATAGCCCATTAGTAATCAAATTAATCTATAGGTGGCTTGAATCTTAATTTGACATTATTGGCTCTAATTCTCCAAAAATATTTTGGGAAGAATGAAGTATTTACTAGAACACTAATTTGCAACTATATTTATCTTTTCAGGTAAATTGGAAAACTCGCTTTAATCTAGTCCAATCTAGAGGGAAATTGACCTGTTTTCTATGCCTTCTGGTGGGATTTTGGTAATAGGAGTTGACAACACTGCTTTACTCACATCCTAGGCACAGTGAACTTTATATGCCACTGCTGACGGGACATGGACACATTATTTGAAGTTTACTTAAATGTTAAGTTCATTGACTTCAATCTGGTTGTCGGCTAGGAAAATATGGGACAAACCCTGGCTTTGAAATCACGTTCTTATAGAGCCAGTATGTTACTGAAACTATTAGTGTTTAGAAATGCCTATATGCTATTCCACTCTTAAATTGCAATGCAGGTCTTACGAAGTTCACATTTACCAGATTTTATCCATTTGAGACATATTGATACTTTTTATACTATAAACTTATATGGTTTTATAAAGTTTACACACATTATGTGTACTAATGTGTTTATTATTATTATTGTTAGTAGATTTTAGGCCTGTTTATGACAGGTTGATTATGGTATTAATCAACCTACTAGAACCTGGCCTTCAATTGATAGGCGCATATAAGTTTAGGATTTGTTTGTAAAAAAGTATACTTCAATCAGTCATTACATAAGAGTGTAAAAAGTGAGTGTAAATTAAAATAACTCCTTTTAAAAAAAATAATCAGAAATCCAGTTTCTTTAGGTACTGTCCCATGGTCTATACTATCACTGAGCAAAGTTTCAGCTTTCTAGGTCATCTAAGGGCTTCTGGAGGGTGTGGAAAATGACACACACACACACACACACTAGGAAAAAATATAGAGATTGTTAGCCAGTCAGCGATTGCTGAACTAAACTTAAGATGCTACTTATATTTTTAGGAAGCTAAAAAACTCAAACTTCTTGTTCAATCTAAGAAAGAATTTGTTGATAAATAAAAGGGTGTTTTAAAAGGGCTTTCTCAAAAGTGCCAGAGTTAGAAACATGTAATTTGAAGTGTGTCTTGATATTTAAAAAAAACTTTGAGGGTGCTCCACACAGACATTCTCTCCTTTATCTAAAAATGGGGATAGTTACTTAAAATTCGTAATATTTGTGAAACAAAATAATGGAGATTATTTCAGTAAGACGGATAAATTTAGCATCACATTCCATCAAAGACTTAAAATTTAAGACTTATTATCCGCTATTTGTGGATACAATTTGGGATTTGTATTAAAGTTGGTTGTTTGAAAACTGTCTGAATAGAGACCATTCAAAGTGGATACAGTTCAGGATTTAGTGGATATAATGCAGATAATTCTAGTGGATGCAAATCATAATTTTCATTTGTGTTGTTTCTTTGAGAAAATTCTGGATGGAGACCATTCAGAGTGGATACAATTCAGTCTCCTCCTCTAACTTAATTGACAAATTTCCCTTATTTTGTTACTGACATAGTCATTCCCTAAGTTTTGCTACTACCAAGTAGTGGTCTGAATCGCAGTCTGCACACATGTATAACATCACATATAGCAAGCTTTTATGAAATATATATATATATATATATATATACACTAAGCAAGTGATCTATTTGATTATGTACAATTATTCTGAATGGGGTGGTCCAAGTATAGTTATGAATATCCTTATGGTTTTCACATTAAGATTCTTTGATTTAACAAAATGTATCAATCTTATTCCATTATCATTACTGACTCATGTAAGCTTTCTTTTACTCTAGTAAGACTAAAGAATTGTTCTTTCCTTATCTTTGCATTAAAGCCACCTATCGCAATTTCCATGTGATAGGTTGCGAACTGATCATATAGGTGTTCTAGCTCCTTATAGAAACTCTTTTATACTAGGTTATCTTTTTCTCCTGTTGGGCACTGCACAATGATCATTACCATATTATGCCACCTCTCTGCTACCACTATACTTAACATCCAGTCATTAACGAATTTTATACCCTTAATGATTTATTGGGCTTAATATGGTAAACATACATAAATTGGAGTGGTTATATCTTAGTAAATAAAGTTTACCTTCATTCAAAACTCATATAATGTTTTGGACCAAAGAATAAACTCTCTTGATTGATGTATTTACAGAAAATCTGGATTTATTCATGTTGATACATTCACTTTTGTTGCCAAAAAAAAGCTATTATATATTATTTATTATTTGACACTTTTAACAAGACATTAAATTACATTAAAAGAGTGAATATTGATACTCTTTTATATCCTTTCAAATTGTATGAAACTTGGTGCGCTTGTAGTTTTACCGCATTTTAAAAATTATGCTAAAATAATTGTTTGGTAGTTGAATTGTTTACTAACTAATTAGAGCTTATTGTGCAATCATTTTCTTAAGACATTAAATGTATTTATTTTTAGTGTATAATGTAGTTCATTTACTTAAATGAATTAGTTCTGCTTCTTTTGACATAGCATGACTTAGTGCTTTTTATAAGTAATGATACGCTAACCACTTCCTCTTTTTCTCTTGTTCTGTTTTCTGTGCATGACTGTGAACTCAGATCCACCGTGATGTCACACCTGTGTCGCACCTCGTCGCTGACCTGATTCTCAGGCTGGAGCTTCCCCCTCCCATCTTGGACTCAGACCCTGACTATGGCTTCTTGGATCCTTGGGAAAGTTACCAGCTCCCTCCAATCTCACAACCAGAAAGTCATTTTGACCAGTCTTATTTTAGTCCCCACCACCCTCATGATGACTCTCCTTTCATACACCATCTAAACCATTCTCAATTAAGTCATAGTGAAGATATTCATAATGATGTTACCCAACAGTTTAATGCAATCTCAAATTCATCAAAACCCACAAATCATGACAATCTCACTTTATCCAACTCAAACCAAACACAACTTTTAAATAAACAACCGTATAGTGTGATTTTATCTGAAGTACCAACACAAACAGAAAACATTCATGATGAAGGCTCTTCCCAAAATCAGTATTCAGAAACTCGACATTTCAACACTCAAGATGAACAGTTTAAATCTCCTCATTTTCATAATACATTGCATTATGAATCTTCTGACCCTATTGTGCAAATTAACACTACTGACAAGTATCTCATTAATCATAAAAAACATCCCACAGAACATGATGAGTGTGATATAACCTCTGAGAATGCCCATTTTGTTGATGAGAAGGACTATAAGAACGAATCTTCACTCTCATGTGATCAAAATGTAAGTAATTTATTTGTTTTTATTTTTTGTTAAATATTTTTAAACTCAACCGTGGTCTAGAATGCTGCATGAAAATGTTCAAAAACTGTTTTGATATAGTTACTTGATTAGTTTTCATCAAGTTTAAATAATGTCTCGCTTAATAATTGCTTTAGCTTGATAAGAAAAACCTCTTTTCCCTTTTTTGCCGCCAAGCATAATACAATTATTATTTTCTTTGTAAATCTCAACATAAAATCACTACATGGCAATTGAATATTGTTTTATTCACAATTAAATGTCCAATTAAGTTGACATTTGATATAAGTTGCAGATTGAATAGCTATGTCAACATATCTGGTCATATAAATTGTGTTATTGATGTGTTATAAACTACTAGAAGTATGAAAAATAAAGTATTGTGGTTTCTTAAAATATTATGCACAGAGTTTAGTTCTATATATAAAAAAAATGCAAATAATAAGAATCATATTATCAAACAATAAACCTACATCAATGGCTGCATGGTCAAAGTAGTCACTCTTGCAACTGACTTGATTACTTATGATGATAGGAGGGTGGTTTATCCTAAGCAGTTTTCCCACATTTTCTCTTCCATTTTCTGCATCTGTATACTGTTATAAAGATGCAGATAGCTCAAATAGTTAGTAATACATGCACCAATCAACATAAAGGTTTAATTTTCTTTGGATCTTATGTCATTGCTAGAAAATATTAACATTTTAATCTTTGAATTCTAATAAACATTTAATAAGCTCACTTGATAATTTTCCCTTGTTATATTTTACTGTTTAGTCAATTATCACTTTATAGTTTACCTAAATAACAGTAAAATATGTCTCAAGCTAGTCTAACTGAACCATGTTTAACATTTCCTTAGTGTATATTCCCTTCCTTTTAAGGGGTCATCCATAAACCATGTAACACTTTTTTCTTACCATTTTTTTACCCCCCTAAGAAAACGATGGAATGTAATTTGAGTAACAACATAACTCAGATTTAATACAGCTCAGGATTAATTCATTCATTGTACATATTATGAAGTTATCTATAAGTTGGATTTTTAACAGTGAAAACATAAACAGTATTTTTTGTACATAGAATTTTAGTATAAGATATGTGTTATGTGTTACACATAACACAATGATCTACCCACCCTCCCCCAATGTAATACCATGTTTACATTATAGCCCACCATCATCACAAAATTTATTGCTTGCATTTGTTTCCTCTCACTTGCAAACTTATTGTTATCTGCTCTTCCCATCTCCTTTTTGGTCTCCAATGCAGTAGTTTTTTTTCCTACATCATCTCCACCATACTCCTGAATTTCTTTTCTTTAACTTGCCAAGTTTTTAAAGTTTCGGTGACTTTGATCTTATCTATATGCGATCGGTGAAATGAGGAGTTAAATCTGTCAATGGTGACTCAGGAGAAGACTGCCAGGTCATGTATATTTATTTTTGCTAAGATAAACCCAGCCCTTGTGGGAAAATGTGTATTAACATAATACCGCAAAGACCTCGGGTTGCTTTTCATTACTTGCAGTCAGTCAGCCGTGTAGTATCCACTTATTAACTGTTCACTGCTATTTTTTAGTTTTACTCTATGTTATGTATAAAGTGCTACAGAGTGAACAATCTCTGCAAGGAGGCAATTTGTGAACAATCCGATAATTCATGATTCATATGTGGTTCATATTTGTTACAAAGAAAGAAAAATATTACATTATTTATTAAAGTATATTTTGATTATTTTAAAGTTAAATTTGGAGATAAGGATAAGAAAATTGGGCTCCACATATTGCATATAAGTCTTTCGTTGAAGGAATAAGGCACTGGTATAAAGAAAGATCTAAATCTATGCCGTTTGGGATTCCCATGATATGGCGCGAACCAAAAAAATTACTATGATGATTGTTACTTTTGTTTGAGTAATTTACCAGGGTACAACATAAGAATAAGTCAAAAATCAAATACCCAGAAGGCTTAGCATCAGCTATAAGACCTGTTTCACATAGACCAGTTGTTCCAATCTTTATCCCATCGATTCAATTAGAGGACGTTCATAAAACCCAAACAAGTAGTAAGACGTGGTACTAATAATAATAATAATAATAATAATAATAAGCTAGAGGGAGGACACTTGAGTATTTGTTTCACTGAGTCTACAGAAAATGTTAACATTGATGAGGATTTCTCACCACTCACTTCTGAAGACAAGCACCAGCCTTTTACTCACATAGAGTAGAACAACTTAGTATGGGACTTAGGTCTTATGAAAAACAAGAGTGAAATACTGTGGGGATTGAGATTAGAAGGAAAAAAAAATCTGCTGGCACCAGAAACCACATTTTACTAGTATAGGATGTTCTTCAAATAAAGACTAGCTGGTGTATGTATGGTTGTGGCATACCTGGTTTAATGTTTCAACTGAGAGAACTAATTTACTGTAGTAAGGACTGGCGTTTATTTATTGATGCTAAAAAAATATTGCAAAGCAGTCATTGCATAATAGAAGCGCATTTCCCTTGATTCCAGTGGTGAAATCTCTGAAATAAACATTTGAAAATTTTCAAACCATAAAAAAAAATAACTATCAGGAATAGCAGTGAATATTATGCAAAGACCTAAAGGTTTCCGGTATCTTACCGGGCCACCAAAGAGTGTGTACAAAATTTCCATGTTTTTTATATGAATGGGACAGACATTGGACTATGAAAGAATGGCCTAAGAGAAGTGTAACGCTGAATGAAAAAAAAAGTCATTCGTGCCAGTCTAGTTGATCCTAAGAAAATACTATTGCCTCCTTTACATATAAAACTTGGAATCATGAAACATTTCCTAAAAGCACTGGAAAACGGTAATTTGTATTTTAAGTATTTAAGCTGTAAATTTCCAGTTTTGTCTGGAGCTAAAATAAAAGAGGGAGTATTTGATGGACTTCAGCTTAGACAACTTATGAAGGTGACTGCATTTTTGGGCACTATGAACCATGTATAACTTAAGGCATTGTATTCTTTAAAAGATGTTGATAAGTTACTTGGAAATTTAAGACATGCAATATCAAAATATTGTTAGAAATACTGAGAGTTCTCAGGTGAAATTTGAGTTTAAAAGTCCACATTTTGTACTCTCACCTTGACTACTTTCCTGATATTTGGGAACCTTGAGTGAAGAGTAGTGTGAAAGATTTAATCAGGAAATAAAGGAGATAAAGATAATATAACAGGGGTGATGTAATGGAGCACTGTTAGCCGACTATGTTTGGTGCTTAAAAAGAGAAGATATGCAACAAGGACATAAACGTAAATCATCACAGCTCTTATTCCAGACATGCTTATCTTTAGACACTGATAATTTTTAAAGGTATGTAGGTACTCAATTTCATTTAGTAAAAAAGTTCCTTATTTAAAAAACAAATAAAAATATACTGCTCTTTATTACACTATAAATCCATTTTTTAGCATTATTCTTGTGATTTGTAAGAAAACCTTATGTGATAGGGGTAAATAGATTTCAATTCAATTTAGCTTGTTGAAATTAGTTAAAATCACTTTTCACATTTGAGATAGCAGAAAGTCTTATTCCCCAAACCAGTGTAATTTTTTCACAGTTACAACATTTACTAAAAACCTTTTAATATATATATTTATGTCAAGTCATGTGATCTGCAGCTGTCATTTTTGATAGTATGTATCAATATCTACAAAATAATATTTTTACTGTGGTAAAATAATATCATTGTTGACTGTAGAAAATATGTTTGTATTTAATACAGTAGGGCCCACATATCTGTTGATTCAGTATCCGTAATTTACCGCTGCTCACTTTTATTTAGTTTTAATTAAAGAAAAATATTGTTTATAAGTCACAATGCCTGCACCATCACCCCACTTCATCTCCTCATCGTGGGCATTGTGCTATATTATCACAATCATCAATGTCATTATCATCATATTAATGATCATTGCAACAAGAACAGAGAATAGTAAGTACACTAGTGTACAGTAGGGTCCACACGTTATTATTTTATATAATGTTGGTAATGTCTTACGGTGAATAATTTATTAATTAAAGTTTACTGTATTTATGTATGTTACATGAATATCATGTTATATAATAGTTCAGTATTATAATATAACGTGATATTCATGTAACATACATAAATATGGTAAACTTTAATTAATACATTATTCACAGTGTTAGGCTGACCTTTTGAAGATGGGGAGATCGGGGTTCAAATCCTGGTCGAGTCTACTGAGGGTGGTATTTTCCTTAATGGTTTACTACTCTCCTACCATGCAAATGTGGGTGGACTACCTCTAAAATGTTTCCTTCCTCATCCTCACCCCATTAGTATTTATTATCATATAATATATGATAATGTGTACAACCTGAACTGGTAGTAAGATCCAGTGATAATAGTAAAAAAAAAAGTTTTGGTGTTTACTTTGTGAACTGTAGTCAGTAGTGGTGAAACCAAAGGCATTGGGTGTGCCCCATTTTACTGCATTTCTTAGTGTATAACTCGAGTGGGTAGAAAAACACGCTACTAAAAAAAATACATTTCTTCCCCCTACCCTGGAATTGATTTTGCCACCTATGAATTTATTTCACTTTCCTCTGATATTTTCAAATATAAAGCTGATATATGGTCTTGCATTAAGCTTAAAATAGTTTCTAGAGGCATCCGATTTTTAAATATTTTCTATGAGAGGACCAATCTAGTCTTCTATAAGCATCTAATTTTTTATTCTAATATGTGGGGACCACTCTAAATATCTTCTACGGGCATTTAAAGTATCAAAAATCTTCTTGGTAAAGACCACTCCAAATAGCTTTTGGAGGAATCTAATTTTCAGAAAATTCCCAGGTGAGGACCAGTCTAAATATCTTCTAAGAGTATCTAAATTTCAAAAATGTATGTAATAGGATTACCCCAATAGCTTGTAGAAGGGTCTAATTAAAAAAAAAAAAATCATACGAGGAAGGGCCACTTCCAATATGTTCTCAGGGGATCCAATTTTCAAACATTTGTCTGGGAAGGGTCTTCCTTCCTCCTTTTGACTGGGGACCAGCTCAATTAAAATGATTGGATTTTACTTACCCCGCCAACCTTACTCCCTCTTTGCAAATAAAGTTCTGCCACCAATGGTTGTAACACATTTTTATGCATACAGTACCGTTGTTTAATTAATCTAAAAGTTAAGTGTAAGAAAAGGCTCTGGCCTTAACTTTGCCCAAATAAGGCATTATTATTATTGCTTACTATTTTTTCATAACTATACATCAGTATATATAATTATTTAGCTATTATTGTTTATCTTATTTTCGTGTGTAATTATAATTATGTATTTCTAAGGTACTTTTGTACTTCTCCGTGCTGGCCTGTTATAGTTCTCACGACTGTTGGCCAGCGCTATAATAAAGGAAATTGGATTGAAATTATTGTTATTATTATTATTATTTATTACTATTTTCATTACTAGTAGTATTTTATTATTATTCTCTACTTGTGGCTTAGCATACATCACAAATTAAGTACTGACTTTTCTGATCCATTTTTACTTTCTCACTATCTTACAGGTAAAAAAAAGTATTGTGATCGTAAAAAAAAATCGTACTAGAAATTTTGATGAATCTCGACGTTTCATGACCTCCCGAATCCGAAAAAGTGGTTTTTGAATTTCCGTCTGTCTGTATCTCCAACTAGAGCCTAAACTATTTTATCGATCAGGCTAAGACTTGGTATCTGGGGTTTTTGGAATTAAATATCGAACCCTAAAATTAAGGGTAGTTTACTAACGAGCAAAAAAAAAGTCGATTTTCTCAAAATTGGATCTAACAATTTTGATTAAATTTCATTTCAAAACATCTATGAATATTCTAAACAAAATGGCTACTCTCAATATTTCGGCAAAATGACTTTAAGGGCTCCATTCTAATGTGTAAATTCTCATATTTTTATAAAACCAATAACTTTAAAGCTATACGCAAATAATATATATATATATATATATAAACTTTTCCAGCACTAAAGGTAAAGTATTGCGACTGTAAAAAAATCTAATTTGAAACGTTGATGGATGTCGACGTCTCATGACACCCCGAACCCTAAAAAGTGATCTTTGCAATGCCGTTTGTGTGTCTTTTTAAACCCAAAATTAAGTCGATTAGTAAAAAGCGAAAAGAGAAAAAAATCTATCTTCTCAAAATTGGCTCTAACGATTTTGATTAAAATTTGTATTCAAGAATTAAGTTTATAAATTAACTAGCTATATTCATTTTTCCATGAAAATTATTTTTAGGATAGCTTACAGAAGCAGAAATGTCCGTATTTCCGCAACTATTTGAGATACTAAATAACTTGTCATTGCAAAATTATAGTATTATTAAAAATAAAAAACTTTTATATAAAATATATTTTTATAAAACCAACAGTTTCTGAGAAATTGGCTAATATATAAATACAATTTTGTGAGCTTTAGTTGTAAAGAGATACTTCTTAAGTTTTAGCGCAATAATTCAACAATGCCATAGAGTTAGAAATTAGTAAGTTTCTCGAAAAGTGTATATTCTCTTTCTTTCAACCTCTTAGGAAAAATGTTTGTACAACAATGATCTATTTCTTATCATTTTGGATTCAATAGTCAATATTTACCTATTTTATTGGTCAACATTTATAAATGAGGTATTTAATAGCAATGCAATAACCATAAAATGTGCAACCCCTAATAAAATGTTGAAAATTTAAAACCAGAAGTCGACATTTTAATACGAAGTGTTGACCTTTGGGGACCCAATATCAATATTTTTACTTTCTTGTTACTTTACAGGTAGAGCAAGTATTGTGATCGTCGAAAAAGTTTGACTCGAGATTTTGATGGGTGTCGAGATCTCATGACCCTCCAAACCCTAAAAAGTAGTTTTCACAATGCCATCTGTTTGTCAGTCTGTACCTCGGGCTAGAGCTTAAACTATTTTACCGATTGGGCTAAAACTTGGTATATAGGTTTTTCATAGGTTTACTCAGAGGAATTTTTGTAATATGATATTCAACCCTAAAATTAAGGGTAGTTTCCTTAAGGGCAGAAAGAAAAAAAATTCAATGATTTCACTTCTAAACTTTGATCAATATTATAAATCAAATGGCTATTCTCAACTTTTTGTAAAAATATCTTTAAGGGTTCTGGTCTGATGCGTAAATTCTAATTTTTAATTCAATATCCGTAAGTCTTTCAGATATATCTCAATAAGGAAAACTTCTTTTCGCTTTTCTTTGAGATATGAAATTACTTATCATTGCGTACATGTGGATCTATTTATAATAGACATCTTTTACTTGAGATATATTTTTATAAAACCAAATGTTTTCAGTCTATACACAAATATATTTTTCTTTTAACTTTGCCAACACTAGTATTACGACCGTCAAAAATATCTAGCCCGAGATGTTGATTCATGTCAATGTTTCATGACCTCCCGAACCGTAAAAATTGGTTTTTACAACGCCGTCTGTCTGTGTCTTTTTAACCCTAAAATTAATAGCAGTTTACTAGAGGATGAAAAGAGAAAAATTAAATTTTCTCAAAATCGGCTACAATGATTCTATCTATTTCGTTTTAGACTCGTTAATCAATAATTATCTATTTTGTTGATCAAAATTTATAAAATAGAAATTTAATAGCTATGTGATAACCATAAGTTGTGCATCCCCTAGTAAAATGGTGAAAATTTTTAACCGGAAGTAAAAAAATATAATCGGAGATGTTGACCCTTGGTGACCCAACATCAATATTTCTTATTGGTCAAAATATACAAATGAAGACGTTAATTCTTTAAAAATAAAATTATGAAATTTAAAACCATGGGTCAAAAAATGTTTTGCATATATTTAGCACAATTTGTTCTCAGGTTTGCTAGTGTATATTATATTACGAATTTTGAGTAAATATCTCCATTTCTAAACAATAGAGCGAAAATATTTGTACGGATCTCCGTACCATTTATTTATTAAAGTAAAGTGTGATAAATATGTAAAATAATTCTTTGTCCATACTTTTTTAGGGCAAGGGAGGTGTTCATACCTGTGGTAGCTTGTGGCATTCTCCAACAGGAGATACTAAGTTTTTTTAACAAAGACCCATAATATGATTTTAAAATATAACTGAGGTTGTACTGTGACATAATTGGAACACTCAAATAATTTATTAGGCTAGGCATGGCATGGATACTTATTAATACTTGCTCAAATACTAAAATTTAGTTTAGTATTCAACACACCTCATAGAAAACATTTTCATTCAGAATTATTTGTTCAAAGAAAAGTTGGGCTGAGGCCACTATTTTATGAATCTGAATGTGTAATCCAAATCTCCAATTTACTTTTGAATCCTGAACATCTAATCCCAATCTGAATCTTCGAAAAAATTATCAACATAAGAGGAAATATAAATATAATAGAAAATACAATTTGTAACTAAATGTTAACATTAATTTTTATAATTTATTCATTAAAACATTCATACATTCATTTAAGCAGTTAACTATTTACTGTTTTGGGGATTGGTTGTAAAGTTAATACTAGATTTATAATTGGTTCCGAAGCACTAATAAGTAGTAATAGTGCTCTAAAACAATGTTCGCTTGAACGATTGAAAATTATTTTTTTTATGACTTTGAGTATTGAATCCAAAATTTTCACGAATCTTTGAATTCTTATATTTGAGATTTGAGAAAATTTCAGATTCAAATTTATATTTAGTTATATGCACTAATAAACAAAGTGATTTACTATTTCTCTAAATTACTAAGAATATAATAACACCTGCTTCAGTGGCCATATGGCTTAATGCGCTAGTCTCGCAGTAGACTAGACTACTGATGATGCGGAGATTGAGGTTCGACTCTTGGTTGGATGTACTGAAGGTGGTTTTCCAAATTGGTTTTCCACTCTCCAACCACACATATGTGGGTACACTTTATATATATATATATAAACTTCCTAATCTGTAAAACCATCAGCATAATTAGTACATAAGCACATAACTTGCACTTGTAGTAAAAAAATAAACTTGATTTTACTAATTTGCTATTTATGTCTTTTTCCTCCAAATGTGATTATTCTTTACATATGAACCTTCCATAGTTGCTAAAATAATAATCCGACATGTGATCTCTGAAATGTCAACAAAACCACTAAATAAACGGTTAAATGAACTAATAAGGGATTATTTTTTATAAAAAATATAAATTGTCCATTAAATTTTCATAAAATATATTTCCATATTTACATTTACTCTAGATAAATTTAATTAATTAATCACTTTACATTGTCAGACCCGCTTCAGTGGCCAAACGGTCTAAGCTCTCGCACTCATGTTAGGCTGGCCTACTGATAATGGGGAGATTAGGGTTAGAATCTCGGTCAGGTCAACTGAGGATGGTTTATCCTAGATGGTTTCCCACCCTCCTTCCATGAAATTAAAAAATAATTTCTTCATCTCTACCCCATTATAGTAATTATATATGTATGTAACCTGAGTATAAAGTAAAACGTGGTGGTGGTGGTGGTGGTGGTGGTGGTGGTGGTGGTGGTGGTGATGATGATGATACCAAGTGGTGACTCAATGCTTCCTTGTGTGTGTTGAACTTTTGGAGAAGTGTCACAGTTGTGTCCCATTTCACCGGGTTCTTTAATTTTAATGGTGGGCTTTATTATATTTTAATTTCCGTCCTTATCTTCTCATGGTAAATTCGTAGCAGGCAGTCAAGTATCTCATTCTGAATGGTTTTTGAAACACCTTTGAAGACTGCACTGGTTTCTAAGTGATTTTTCAAATCTGAATCTAATTTAGATGCAAAATTTACTAATCCTTTAAATACCCCTGGATTTATTGAATCGTCTTTTTCATCATGTCCACGTAAGGGAGTTTCAAAGTTTCCACAAAAGTAAATGCAGTCTATTATTTTGGACAAAATTTCAAGGTTCTTTTTAACTTTTATATTATGCTCATTGATTGAAAGTCTGTATGCCTCATTAAGTTTCTCCTTGATACTTGTAGTTCCTAAAAGTGACAGTGAAACAACATTATCAACGTGCTTCTTTGACTTCTTATGCTTTTCAGCTTTTTCTTTCTAAATTCATCTTTTGTCCACGGTACATCACCTCCAAACAGCAAACATGGGAAGCAAAACAGTGCAATTTTTACTTCACAGCCGCAAAGCCAACTTTTCCGTTGGTACCATTCAGAATTAAAGCTAGGAATATATCTCTTGTCGTTGCTTTTGCCTGGCTGAGATATTAGAATATCAGGTGTTGAACGACTTCTTTTATTAACTCTAACTTTCTCATGGAGAGATAGCTGTGAAAACTTAATCTGTTGAAGTTCACTTACAGTCACAGAACTTATTTATTGGGGATGCGAGGCCATGGTTAAAATTTTCTGTTAAATAAAAGAACAAAAAAAAAACTGAATCAAATAGAATAGTCGGAAGCAGCATAATAATCTAATTCTACACTCTTCTACACTTTATCACATTCAAGAATATGGTACACGGTTTTTAAGCACAACACACGCTGATTAAAAAAAATCTTCCTTCCACCATCACGCCAGAGTCAGCATTGCGAGAGCAACAGTGCTCTCTCTACCTGGCAGTCTCGCCTTCCTCCCCACCCCCCTCTTATATGTGCATGCGCACAACACTCACACGTTGCTGGCACTGTGACACGCACAGTTCCATACAAAGATTTTTGTATCTTTTTCATAAATTAGGGGTTGGCTACTGAAGTACTAACATTAAGCTTAAGGAATATATATTGTACTACAAAAATAAAGAAAGAATTAAGGAAAAAAGGACTCATTATATTAAATGTTATCGATAATATCAAGTGGAAATAGGGGGTGCTGCAGTTCCGCAGTGCCTATACATGAGCTGCCACTTGTCTAGTTTGTTTGCTATTTAAAGAAAGACGGATTTCTTTTGGATACATAATTTTGGAAGGGGCTGTTCAAATAATTTAATACAATAGCCAATTTTGATCTTGGTGTAAACAATTGTATTTTAAAATATTGCATTAGTAAACACCTTTTAACTTTATGGTTTTGTTCTTTTCTTTGAGAAAAATATGTATTTTTTTACTAAGGTCTCACCCTCTTCGGTTTAGAGGAGCCTAGTTTTATTCAAAGAGCATGCATTTTAAACACCATACTAATTGTGTATAGGTTGGTCCTTGTGCCCTGACAGATGATCAGGTGTGTCATTTTGGATGCTCTGTCCTAAATTAGGTTAGTTTGTAAGTGGTGCGAAGACACACTCCTTAGCACATTATATTATCAGTATTAAGTATAATGTTAGTCCCTGAACATCCTTACGTTTTAATTTTCATAAAGGAAACGGTTTATGTGGGTGACAAAGAGATACTAAATTTGCTTAACTCTGATGGTAATCTTTTCTTGTCTTCGATGGTATGCTTCTAATAAATAATAACTTTACACATTAAGACATTGTTGTAATGGGAACCAAAATTTTCCGAACTATTTAACTACTTAAAAGTAAAGTTCTGTTTCTTCCAGCCACATTTGTAACTTACTTAAATGAAAGGTGTTTGACCCCGACCAATTTAGTGGAAAATTTACATCCCTATAATATAAAGAAGACTGGTTTGTCAAAATATGTTTTCCTAATGTTGTCAGCTGATTTGGACTAAATTTATATATTTTTTTTACATTCCAATAAAACTGTTAAATGAATTTATTGAACTTTGTTGTGTATTTGTAATGCTTTGATAAACCTATTTTTTATTAATGTTTGTGCTTGCTAGGCTGGCTTAGCAGGAGCCTTTGCCCAGATGACCTTAGGAGTTTCACGATCATCAGAGCAAACAGCACTTGAAGAACACATGAGAAAACATGCTTGGGAACATGGTAATGCAGATTATATGGGTGTTGACTCCTTTGATAACATATGGAAAAAGATTTGTGAAACTCTTTCTTCTAAGGATGCTGAGGAAGGTGTGTATTGAATTTTTTTTAAATCTAAACATTCAGAGATAACAAAGATTTTTGTTTTTTACTGTTTTGGTACAAAACCATCTACATATTATTTAAATGTATTAATGATCTTGTTACCCACGTCGCTGGTCGCATATTTTGAGGTATCCTTCTCGCATTATACTGGATTGTCAGTAATGGGGATATCAGTGTTCAGATTCTGGTCAGGTGTACAAAGGGTATTTTTTCTTAAATAGTCTTCCATTCTGCGCAACTGTGGGTAAATTTCCTATTAATTTTGCCTTTTTCACTTCCACCCCATTTGTGTGAATATTTGCAGATCAAACAAATAATTATTATTACTATCTCTACTATTATTATTATTATTAGCATACTTTCCACCACCTAAAGAACAAACTCTTTGATAAACAACATAGCTTTATAAAAAATAAATCTACTGTCACAAATCTGGTAAGAGTTTCTTGGACAAGTGTCTACCTAAGGCCAAGTTGATACTATCTATTTTGATCAAAGTAAGGCATAGTATAGATACTCTCTAAACCTTGTAATTTTGGCCTATCCCACTCATGTAAATTGGTTTAGCAGTTATTTACATGAAAGATCTTTCACCATTAAAATAGATTCTTACTCCTCCAACACACTTTTAGCTCCTTGTGGTATGCCTCAAGGTTCTAATTTAGGTACTCTTCTCTTTAATGTGTTCATTGATGATATTGGCAAATATTTAATCTCATCTAGTTATTTACTCTTTGCGGACGATGTGAAATTATTTAAAATTATCACTTCAACTGTGGTTTGTATAGACTTACAAAATGACATAAATAGTATTACACACAATTCATTTTGCTCTTTCAAAGAAATCAGATTCACCCAGAGTATGAATAGAACATGTGATAGCCACAGTGAAAATCGACCATAATTAAATTCCTAAATTACTTGGGACCTTAAATATACACTAGATTACCTCATTATGTTTTAGAAAGATAAAAATATCTAGGAACTAGTTGGGTTTTGAGATGTATATTATTATAATCAACTTTATTATTTCTTTGTTTCAACTAGTTACATTTAACACACTTATTAATGAGTTTTCCAATGTCCTTGTTATGTATTGGGTCTGCATCTAATTCTGGGCTTGATTTCCGGAAGGTCTTAAAATCTCATTATGTATTGGGTCTGCATTTGAAAATGATTCCGGGCTTGATTTCCGGCAAGTATTAAAATCTATTATGGGGAAATTGGGTTTGTTCCCTCATTATGTGGTAATATGAAGGTGTTGGATTTATCCCTAAAACAAAGTTAGATAGTACAAGCCGCTAACAGCCATTTGCACCAAAACTTAGACCTTCTTATAGCTAGCAACTAAATAAAATACGACTTAGAATGAAAATCAAGAGGAAATATACACTAAGTTTCTTGGAGGAGGGTTAAACAACATGATTTGATATATAAAAACACTTACATTACACCCAGTTAAGATTTTAACACCAGGCTAGAACATTTTATCCAGTGGCTGTTTTTGTCACCAACACTACTTTTTCTTGCCTTTTATAGTATGTCAATTGTGAATCATAGAGATTGAAATTAAGAAATTTAACTTTAGGCGCTAACCAACCTCCTCTAGGAAGCTTTGGTTCAAATTTTGTTTGGAAATGATTATATCCTTAGATTAGTTAAAAACTTTTAAGTTAAAAATGATTTAAAATTCACCATGAAATGGTACTTAGATGTAAATAACCACATTTTATATTGTTAGTGGTGACATAAAAATGTTTGTGTTCACTTTACAATAATTACTTTTCAGTACATTAATTATATCCAATAACTCCTGTATAAATATATATTTTATTTTTGTAGAGTCATCAACCCTCAAAAATGTTAGTAATAGAGAACCTTCATCATTTTCAATTGAAAATGCATCAATGGTAGTAAAATCAAATTTGGAAGAACTAACACCTGCTACACCTCTTCAAGTTCCGTCATCACCAAAGCAAACTTCTATCACACCACCGATTGAAGCATTAGTAAACCCACAGAAACCAGAATCAATAAAAGTAGTACTTCCAATTCATCCAGAAATTGAATCAACACATAAGTTACAGAGTCGAAAAACAGATGAGCAACAAGAACAAAAAAAGGAACCTGTTTTGGTAAGTTCCCCGCTTCCACTTGTGTCTCACTCTAGCAAGGATATTGTATCTCCATCAACACCTCTTGTAACAGAGGCCACACCTCCCACTTCCCCTCCAATTGCTTCTGTTGCTCCTAAAATTGATAGCCAGACCTTAGTAGTAGAAACTCCACCTATTGAGACGCCCCCAGTTAGTACAGATATTCCCAAATTTACTGCTGCTAAGAGCACTCCAGAATCCTCATCGGTGGAATCTGTCAAGCCGTCTTTGGCTGAACAAGCACCAGTGCCACCCAAAAGAAGGGGGGCCAAGGGAGATTCAGGCAAAGCAACTGTTTCACAACCCAGCAAAGGGAGTAAGACTGGCCAAAAGGGAAAAAAGTAGAATTAAACTTCTTAATGCTTGATATATTTCTTCATGGTGTCAAATAATAAGGCCTGTTTCAAAGGTTTTCGCCAAGATTGATAAATATGATTAAAATGTGATTTACTAGTCAGGATTTTATTTTTCATCTCAAATGCATGCAAATTTAAACATACTCATACATAGTTTTACTTAGCAGATTATGAAAGAGTGCTATTGTTAAAGGTAACCTTTAGTATAAAGATTTTCTACATGAAAACTTGCTCTTTAATAACCTATTTATTAGAGATAGATTTAAACAAATTTTTGTCTACTAACCTGTTATGTTGTGCCATAATGATTTTAATATTAAATAGGCCTTTGAAGCAAAACCAAATTAAACCTACATTGGTTTTTAGTAATTTATTGGTCTAAGCAATATAAAACCAATTTACACTTTGATATCTGAATGTCAATATTAACTAAGCTATGTAAAATGTTACACTTTTGAATATATCTTTCCCACTACAGTAATAAAATGGCATTTATTGTACACTTTCTTTTTAATAGATTGTCACAGAGAAAAAATATACCTTAAAATAATATTTTTATTTTATAATGTCATGTGAAAAAATTTATTTAACTTAGAGTGAAATATGAAATTGTAACAAGCTCTGAGAAAGTATTGTAAGATAGTGACTGAATCAATTATCTTTTAGTTAATACTAAGTATACTAGTGTGCTATTTTAAAATGACTTTTGTGGCTCAACTTGTCTGCGATCCCTATAATCCTTTTATGTAAATACTATTATGACAGGGTTTCCAATGTCCTAGCGAAATGCAGATTCACACAAAAATCACAAAACTTCTAAACTTCTGTTAGACTTTATACTACAAACACTGTGATTTTGACAAGTAAAAAAGTTGACTCAGACAATTATTTGCTTGGGTATGATTAATATAGTTTTAATGTGGTTTATTTTTAAAATAAAGCTTTAAAATGTTCATGTATATCATTGGTTACATTATATTCATATAAAGTACTCATGCAACCTGTAAAGCACAATTGCCTACTTTGTGGTAGAGAATACTGGCTTTTATGTTCAATCTTAACGCAAGCCCTCTTAGTGTTTCCATTTAGTAAGACTTTTTCTTATAAACATTCTAGTAAAGTCAATTAAATGTAGGCAATACAATTTTTTATACCCTTATCACAACTTTTATTTTTGTCATTTTAAAGATCGTTGTATTTTATTTAATGAAAGAGGTTTTCTTTAAAGAGTGATATTAAATATGCTTATTTAAATAAAGGAGCTGGTAAACCTTTGACTTCCAAACAGGATAGCAAAGTAGAACAAAGGTAATTTTTCCAATCTACTCCCAGTCTTCATTTAGTAATACAAATTTAGTATAAGCATACAAAGTACTAATACAAGCGTGTAACATTTTACTTTAAATAAAAAAATGATATACTGTGAACAAGATTTTCAATAATGTCATTATTACTTGATAATTGAAGCACTGAAATAAGAGACAATAGACACACAAACTATCTCCTAAGGTTGGTTCAAATTGATACTAATTTGTTTTTAGGGACTTGAACTGTTTATAACAATGGCATAGTGCTTTAATATTTGTAATTCTGTATTTCATTGTGTTTTTTATTTTAAACAATTTTTTTATATGGTTAGTTCAATGTTTGACGATTTGATTTATATTGTTTTAGATCTGAAATGGATTTTGAAATTTTTTAATTGTGTAGCCTAACATGAGCAATCCTTGACAAATTTCCTTCTCTTTCAGATACATTTTTCACTAGTTGTATAAGTAGTTGACTTTTATCATTGTTCATGCCACACATAAGTTTTTGAGTGGTGTTATGAAATTAGTTATTTTTTAGTATTTTATTCAACTATCAAATGTATTCCATTGAAGTTGCTTCAAAACATTAATTTCAAAGTAACTATGTCTTTTTAAATAGTCACTAATTTAATTAATTAAATTAGGTTGTGTAAAGGTCTTATTTTTACACAAATTCTTCTATTGACTTAAACATGTGAATTAGCTGAACTAAGCACCAGTATTCAATTTTCTACTTTGATTGGAGCATTCAAATATTGAATTTGGTAAGTTCTTAAAATACATGTTATTAACAATGGCATGGGTGAGAAACAATTTTTTTTAATATAACTAATTTGAAGGTCTTTAGAAAATGTGTGTCTATATAATAAATATTTCTATAAAATATAACCATAAATTTTAATTAGTTAAAATAAATTTCTTGATTTTGGTGAGTTTTTAATAAAATGTTATTTATATATTTTGCTAACAATCCTCATGTTCTGTATTAGTTTCTCCTTTAAAGATGATATAAAGAGTGAAATGAACTGGAATATGTTACTTTTAAATAAACCTGAAATGCTACACTAAAATTGTATTTATTTTATGTTTTTATAAACAAATGATGTTATACCTCTTGAATGTAAATATTTATATTTTAACAGAATCACAAAAATTTACCAAACAATTATTTTCAATTTTATATGTATTTTTATAACTAAGATATTTAAAACGACAAATAAAACTAGAAATAGATATGCAATATAAACACATTTAATGTGATTCGAGCTAAGAAGGGCTATTATTTAAAAATTGTACTACAATTATTAAATAGTAACTTAACCTTTAACTTGCTATATGTAATTTCATATCCAGTTTGGGACACGTTGTTTTTTTAAATTTTTTTTTAATACACTCTATCAAATATGATATGGTAATTAGTACTTTTAACTACTAGGCTGTCATCCAAAATGCAAGCCACATCTCTTTAATCCTCTATTTTAACCCATAGTACTGTTGAAAATATGTTTTACTTAGGGGTGGGCTTTCGAATCCTTAAAAACCTTGCAGATTTAAGAAAAAAATATTCAAGACTCAAATCCTTTAAAAAAATATTTATTTTTTAAGTGAAATTTGTCTTAGAGCTCTAATACCAAGGAAGTAGCTGGCTAATCATTTCAGTGGGGTGGGGTTTGGGGGGCACATCCCCCAATTGCTGAAGGCTAGAAAAAATTCTAAATAATAAAGGGTTCTAGAAGCCATTTGAAGTGTTTTTTTTATGGCAACATAACCTCCTAACTGCCAGATGCTAGGACAAATTCTAAATATTAAACACCTTTAGAAACTTTCTGAAGTGCTTTTTTATGGTAGCACAGCCCCCTAGTTTGTACTTGTACCTTAATTTTGATATTGTTTGAACCATAAATAGAGCCATATATATTTTGTTCATAAAAATTTTTTGACTACGGCCTTGTCTAATACAGCTTATTAGTGGCCCATAAATAATAAATATTTATAGGATAATATTAACAACTAGGGCCTAGACCGGTGATTTAACACATAACTGAATGTAAGAATATTATAATGAATTTATCATAAGAAAGAATGTTAACATTTAGTTACTATTTCTATTTCATATTATTCTATTATATTCATATTTCCTCTTATGTACATAATTTTTCCCGAGCTTTGTATGATGGCTTCGAAGGTAAATTGGAGATTTTTATTTGTAAAACAATGGCTTCAACCCAACTATAATTTTAAAAACAGTATTTTATTCTATTTGCCAATTTTTTTTATTTGGCATATATGAACTATCACATTAAATTAAGAGCCAAGTGAACAAATAATATATTAGCGTCTTTGAAATATATCACTAAATATATCGTATATTATTATCACTATTATGTGTATTTAATATACAATAGCTAATGAGCTTTTGTTGACACAAAAAGACTGGAAGAACTATTTTTTTAGTTATATGTCCAACAAACCAATTATTAACAACTTAGTTAAAGTGTTAAGAAATATGAATATACCCTAAAGCAGGGATTCCCACCCTTTTTCACTCCAGGGCACACTTAGTTGTAGACAATATTTTCACGGCACGCTTATGTAAAGGCTGTACTATAATATATTGTTCTATTAAATTTAGATAAGAATTAAAATTATGAGTATTGAGAAGCAGTTGACAATAACTGTATACTTTTATTGGTGCTCTCATCTACTTCCAGAGTAAATTGCTTGTTTACTTTAATTCTTCAAGGGTGACCTGGTGGTCTAGGGGTAAGGTGTCGGACTTCTGTGCTGGGGGTCCGGGGTTCAATCCCCGGTCCCGGCACAGATTTATCTGATTACCAAACCCTTCCTTCACCTCTGACAAGAAATCTTGTGAATGTGGGGAATGCCAGGCCTCCACCGTGGTTCGGATTCCACGTTAAACTGTAGGTCCTCCATTTCATCTCACAATCACCCTACCATTACACATTAGCATAAGTGCGTATAACCCGAACAGGTAGTAAGACGCGGTGCTAATAATAATTTAATTCTTCAACAACATTTCGACTGATGTTCTCAGATATTTCATAGATACGTCAGCCTCTCTTACTATTTGATAGAGACACTTTTGAAATTTGCTCTTTAGATAATTTTATAAGCATAGTTTCAATAATGAACTGACAAGCTGGCCCAATCACATTTTCACCAATAATATATGATTTTGTGCTTTTTGCGATCAATTCAGCTACTTAGAATGACACCTCAGGTGCATTATCTGGAATTAAAACTATTTTTTTCATTTTAATTGTGCTTTGTGTTGTGGTGATGGTTTTTTGGGACTCACTGGGATTTTTGGTGGTTGGATGTCGCTTCATTTGGCCCAGAGTCATTGTTTCATTGCTCAGGCGTTCTCCACTAAAGCTACAGATAGAAACTGGCTGGTCACAATCTTCTTTTCAAGTGTAATCTAAAATTATCTATCACCATAACACTTTGGGAGGCTTAAAACTGTAACTATTAGTAGATTTATTACGAGATGTTTAGTTATATTAAAATCTTAGGAAATTTTGGCGGCACACTTCCAAAATTTCGTGACTCACCAGCTGGGAACCGTTGAGTTAGAGGCAGTGCATTAATAATAGCATGATAAAAAGAAAGTAGGATCACTTGTGGTAAACCACCATCTCTGAATTAAACCAGAATTTGAACCTTGATCTACTTGTCAATGTCAACCAAGTGCATTTTGGGTCTACTGTAAATGTCTCAGACCACTCAGCTAACACTCTGGGTATGAAGGAGTCATCACTTTCTCCTCCCTTAAACTGTAAAGTCTGTTTATTATTCTATTGAATGAGCTGCATAAGTTAAAAGACTTAAAAATAATTAAGAGCGCAGCAATAATCTAAGCAACATTGTATTTGGAGAGCTGTTCTTGATTTATAAAAGCATTTATTTTAAATACTCCTATATATTTTTTCTTTAATATAGCACATTGTTCTATTTTAACTAAATAAACAGCTAAAACAAAAGAAAGATTAAAATGCCTATTTTTTAGGTATTCAAGTGGTGTGGATACTCCACTATGGTTGTAGAGAGTTTACTGTGTAGGCCAGTATTTCAAAAAATTTCAGAACACCTGGCATTCCTTTATTTGATTTATGATTTATGATAAGATACACGTAATTAAAAAAAAGGTTTGTTTACATTGGTAGATAACTTTTAAATGTATGAAAAACATGTACAAAATATATATTTTTCCTAACCAATTTATCCCAATGAACCATTAATACTTTATTTTACATTTATCCAGTTGAAATATTGATTTGATTGCAATTTTTATTAGTGTGATAACTATATCCCGATTTTGGTTGGGGGAACAGATAAAAAAATTCCAAATTATTTCTTTGCGGATAACATTGATGGCATTAGACAATATTATTTGTATTTTATAGGTATTGATAATAAATAGCTATCAAAAATGACAGCTGCAAATAAAATGACTTGATGCATGAATATATTAAAATTGCTTTAGTAACTTAAGTGAATAATAATACTAAAGCATGCTTTGGAAATATTCTTGAAAGAAATTGTTTTTTCTGTTTGCACTGTTAAACCAATAGTTTTGTCCATGTCCTGAGTAACGCATGAAATCTTGTCAATCCAAATGTTTGTATTTAAAACCATGCGCATTAACAACTTTTTTTTCTTTTGATCTAGAGGTTTATATTAGGTATGGCTAATTTCAGAGGAAAATAGGTTACTAACAAAATGGTCTCATTGAGCTAATTAACTAATTTCGTTAGTCTATCTCAATTGCCTCAGGACCTTATGTTTATGGGCTCAAACCCGTCTGGGGTGGACGGATTTTTCTTGAACGATAAAAATCCTTAGCACATCTTCCTTTGGAGGGGAAATAAAGCTGTAGGTCCCATATCAATTGTGGCAAATGAAAATACCTTACCTGACAAAATTAGCTACCTTTTTGCTCTTGCTTATAGAAATTCTCTTGTGCTGATATAATCATATGGTTCAGAAAGTGCACATTTAATACTTCGAATAAATAAAATATTAATTTATTTAATGTATTTTGCGGAATTTCAATCTCGGAGCTATATCAAAAAGCTTAATCTTGAAAATAACTTGCACACAATCACTCTCATAATAAAACAATTTTAGTTGAGTAATTTTTTTTTATTCAACATATATTTGGTCATTAAAATTTGACTGTACTAATGTTATATGGAGTTTAATTCATATATATAACATATATAGTGATGTTCCAAGAAACAGTTTTTAATGCAGGTACTCTGGAAATATTAAATTATAATTTTTCTCACAAATTAACTAATATTGTTTGCTCCAAAACTATGCATCTCATAATGATGAACATGTAGACTAAATGTAAGGTTCATCTAATTGTGTTTACCATTTAAAAGGAGGTCGGCTCCCAGCCAGGTGTAATGTGGCTAGTTTTCCCTAAATGGCTTCCCCCCACCCCCATTAATATAATTAAAATACTCTTATCCCAGACATGTAGTAAGACATGGTGGGAGAAAATAAAAATGTTTAGTTTAAAAAAATTTCTGAAAAAACAACTTTATCAATTTATGTATTCAATAAATTCCATTTACCCTGAAAGGAAGTAGCTTACCTTTATCATTTACATTATGATTAATATGTATTATATTTGGAAGAAGGTACAAGAAAGGTGGATAAAAACATATAAAAGATATGTTGCTTTTATATATTTCTATTGACCTTTCCTGTATCTTCTTTTAAATATAATACAATTACCTCATAATGCGAAACGCATTTTTCTTTATAGAGATATATTATGATTTATTAATAAGATAGAACCAAAGTATAATTGTTTAATGTAAGACTTATATATTTAGTGTTAAACAGAGTGTACATTAATCTGAAATTGGAACAGTAGCTTTAAGAGTGATTTTGTAAATCAATTTATTTATTTATGTTTTCGGGTTTTGCTTGTTCAGGGTTGTGACGAAACTTGATTATGCGATCCTTGAAGCCAAACTGACAAAATGCAAAGGAAATTGGGATTATTGGAAGAAACCTTATATGCTGATGTATCATCCAACATAATCCCTAATTGATTTATAAATATAAAGTCCATCATGCTCTTAACATAATTAATGGAGTAATTTTCTTCATTTGCATGTTCCTATATATGTTTCCTGTCATTCTTTACCAGCCGTTTCTCCTTTTGTGTTATTTGGAATTGATTGGTTACCTCTTTTTGAGAGTTGCATTGCATGTTCTACACTTTCTCCAGAAGGATTTTAATAGAACGAAACTAAGTCATAGTATAACCATTTTAATCAAGATGTAACTATTACCTCTTTGTCGAGTGACAGGAGTGTGTGAACTGTATTCCTTTCTTCATTGATAAACCTATTTGGTGCTTGTCCCTATTATTTTATCCTCATCCCTGATTTTTGTATTTTGTTTCATATACAAAATAAATAGTAAAATTCTATGTGTGTGGCCTTACACTGTATAATGCTTTGAACTAATTAAATAAAATGAAAATTATGTTTATATTAATTTTTGTGATAGATTTTTGAAAACTTTTGGAATAAAAAGCCAGTGGTTTTATGTGGGATTAGACATGATAGGCATCATTATGTAGGGAAGTATAAATTTTATAAATATGAATATGGTGTCTAGGTTTTATTTTTGTACAAATTCATAAAAGTATTTTTGACGAGTTGAGATATTTAAACTAATATATCTAAAATATATGTCATTCAATAATGTTTTTGAATTTTTTTACTTAGCAGATATCAATTTCATTTACTGATTTTGTGTGAGTGGCTGTGATTTTGCACCAACAACTGCTAATTAATATAATTTTATAATTTATTTATGTTTCGGCTATTATTAGGAAGTATACATTTCAGGTTAACAGTAAATTATTATTATTATTAGCATCACGTCTTACTACCCATTGGGGTTATACGCACTTACGCTAATGTGTAATGGTAGGGTGATTGTGAGATGAAATGAAGGACCTACAGTTTAACGTGGAATCCGAACCACGGTGAAGGCCTGGCATTCCCCACATTCACAAGGGCAAATACTTATTTAAGAGTTTTGCAGACAAGCAGGCCAGTTAGATATGATCCGCGGGCCTTGAATTTGAGAACCCCTGTCTATGTATACTATGCGTGGCCAATATTGTGAACTCAAAAAGCACCTAGCTTAAGATAGAAAAGGTTTTGTATTAATATAATTGTGATAGTTATATTAATAAATAGATCTTTGTATTTGCAAGTAAAAAATGGTCATTTATATAACTAGTAATTTTTATTTTCCTTAGAGACTAACAAACTGAGAAAATAAGCATCGTTTGGTTTGAATGCAATGTCTTTGAATGCCAGGTAAACGACTCCTAAAACCGATTACGGTTAGTTTAGACCTTGAGAAAACCTATCTTGTCAGTTTTCTTACAACTTTCAACCCCCTAATTCTTACCATCCCTCTTTTACAAGAGAAGTATTCCTCTCTTCTTTTAGACAAAGAGACCCGCCTCTGTGGCGTAGTTGGCTAATGCGCTTTTCGTGTTGAGACAGACTGCTGAGGACGGGGAAATCGAGGTTCGAATCTCGGTCGGGCGAACTGGGGGTGGTTTTTCCTAAATGGTTTTCCACCCACCCTCCCTCCACGCAAATGCGAGTTCACTTCCTCTAATTCAACCTTCCCAATTCCTAATCCATTAGCGTAATTAGTACTTAAAGCGTATAACCCGAACGGGTAGTAAGACGCGGTGCTAAATATTATTATTATTATTTTAGACAAAGAGGGAGAGTAATATTCAAACAGTACCATAACTGGCTGTCANTCCATTAGCGTAATTAGTACTTAAAGCGTATAACCCGAACGGGTAGTAAGACGCGGTGCTAAATATTATTATTATTATTTTAGACAAAGAGGGAGAGTAATATTCAAACAGTACCATAACTGGCTGTCAGGATGCGCCACTAGCGTTTTCTAACGGTGAGATATGTAACTAGTGAAATAATTTGGAGGAGTGGCGTAGAATTTTTCCCTATTCTTCGATCCTTCTATTATATATATATATATATTCAACGCCAATACTAACGAAACATCATAATAAATAACGAACACACAATATGTCATGCACCAATGAGTAGGGGTAGAAGAGGGGAAGGGAGGAGACCGAACAGCGATGGGAAAGATCACGGACACCCTGGGAACTAGTAGAAAGAGCTGGAATAGTCCAGACGGCGGAAATGAAAACTAAAGGCGTGGAGTCACTTTCGCTTGTTTTTCCTGGGCATGGCTTTCTTGTTTAGAAGAGATTTTAATCACACCTCCGTTCAGTCCATGGAATTGTGTGTTAGAGAAAGGTCATGGCACAAGTGTGCTGGAGTTAGAGTTCAACAGGGTAGATGGTGAGTATTCTCCCATTTGATCGAACTTATAACGTGTTACACCTCGGTAAACGAGGGTATTCTGGAGAAGCCAAAGCCACGTTTTTATCGTGAATTAACAGTTTTGTTGGCGAGAAGATAGCTGATCTTCAGACCCGCCGGTCTAAAAAACGAAGCTTGGCTGTTGACTAAAAAGTTATGACTAATTAGGTATATGAAAACACATTATAATTCTTTATGGTTGATTTTAAATTACCTATTTTTACTTAGTTTAAAATACTTAAAATGTGTTTTGTTTTGTAATTAACAAACAATTTGGTTTTGTTTAAGGAACGGCTCCTTTCTTTACCCACCACCATCACCCACATAAATAATTTGTGATTTAACCCTTCCAGTATTGATGGAAATAATAAGCTTTAGCCTTGAATGCTCAATTTTTTTTCAACCAAAATTATAACTATTTTTTTTTATTAGATAGAAAATTTTGATTTTACTTCTGTGAAACTCAAGTAAAAAAAAAACACATTTTAATGTTTCAGTCATAACGTGGTATTATAAGTCAGCTTGGTTTGCGAACATATATATATTAATTTCACATAAGTGGTCTAACATTTCGCAGTCAAAGAAGAGCCTGGAATATTCTACTGGGGGTGTATCCACACCAAAAAGGGTTTGCATCTTCACTACTATCACAGTCATTTTCATCACTTGTTGTAAGATCACTAAGCTCACTGTCATTTATATTTGACCAAATTTCCCACATTCTTGTCATCACTGTATTGGTAGCCATGTTGTTTACTTACTATGGAAATAATAAGTCACATATTTTCATTCCAGTTGCCTTCTGCCATCTACAAGATATTCTATAACACAGAAACACGAGCGATCGAGGAATGTTCTGTTTTTGACACGTAAAGCATACTAAGTTGCGGTGGAATATATTGTAAATGACACTTGAGCAAATTTTAAATGGTGGAATGTTCCGTAAATGATACAGAAAGGGTTAAAAACAATGAAAAATCCATTTATTTAATTATTGCAATAAATTGTTTAGTGACGACTAATGAAATGAATATACTCATTTAAAAAAATGTAAATAAATTTTATGCATTATTATCCTTTAAATCTTTTTCATAGCTACATAATGTATCTTTTATTAATCATGATTACAAAATATAACCATGATGCAACTTTTATTCCTAGTCGTAATTTAAAAAATGATTCAATTAAATTATCTTGTAAACATGTGTTTTTTATCACTAGATCTCAATTCCATGATTTAAAATTGTGTACCAACACATACCATAGCAGTCCAGAAAGAACCAACATGAACCAGAGTAAAATACCATACCATCCCAGAGAGAACAAACATGAACCTGAGTAAAATACCATAGCATCCCAGTGTAACTACCTTTACTTGTTTGGAAGCGTGAGAAATAACAGTCAAGGTGTTACCAGAGAATAACAGTATGTATATTTTATTTGTTATAAGAGATATAGATGATACACAATAAAAATTACAAATGCTGTAATATCACTTAAAGCGTGTTGTTGAAGAATTTGTAGTTAAAAATAATATTTTGTAAGATTCCAAAATGACTAGAATGTTCCAAGTAAGATACTTAAATTTAAACATAATGTTCCATTAATATGAAAATAGACTAAAGTTCATAGTGAGTAATATAGACATTATTCCATCAATATGAAAATAGACTAGAATTTAAAGTAAGAGACCTTAATATAAACATATTATTCTATTAATATGAAAATAGACGAGTTTAAAGTGAGCTATTTTAATATAAACATATTATTCCATTAATATGAATATAGACCAGAGTTTAATGTGAAAGATGTTAATATTGAATAAGGCGTACCCATAAATATACACTAGTTCACCAACTAAGGATAAAATAAATGAAAAGACGCCGTAAAGTATACGAAGTCCAATAGACAACCCAAAGATTAGGATATTCATATTGTGCAAAGACATTAAAATACTAAAATAAATATATATTTACCAGAGCACTATAAGGTAAAGAAAACAATGGCGTAAATACCCCGGACACAGTAATGACAAGGATCCCCAGAGCATATAATAAATTCATAGTAAAGTTTTCCCGCCTCCTGTGCTAATGCTCTGTCTAACGACGTAATAAAGCAACGTGAAATAAGGTAAAACATCGAGAAAAATATCTCACTACCACTGATAAGTTAGAACGCATCATACATTAAATAAAGTCAGAGTCAAAATATGTACCCCGTCTAGCAATGTATCCCATAGAGATAGACTCGTACAAATCCGCACAAATATGCTACGGCCATCTTCCTATTGTGCCGCTTAAGGTAGCCAAGGTAGCCCTAGTTTAATACAAGTGAATGCTCCTCATATAATAATAAAATTAAAAAATGCTGTCGAAGCCAATATATCTAAAATATATCAATTTACTAATGATGCAAATGATTAAATAAAAAGGCGGTAAGAGCACTATTCAAAGTTAGCCGCCTGGAGGCGAGAATAGGAACAAGGTTCACAAAGATTTGGTTCCCTAAACAATTAAATAGAAATAAATCGTGGTTATAAATTAGCCACGTTGAAATTCCAAAGTTAACAATTAAAGTTTACAAATCTGAACCAATAATTTTGAAAAAATGTCCCCCATTTTAAGCCGAAATAGAATTTCGATGAATATAATTATGTCTAAGCTTAATTCGGCGCTCTCACCTTAGTAAGCCAGTGATACAATGAGTGATGATACAAAAGAACCACCACATTATATAGTAAGCACGTAACCATGAAATGCCCACAAATAAAAGGAAAATGGAGTGAAAGGGAGAAGACAGGACAGCGCTGGGAAGGATCGTGGACACTAGGGACTAGTAGAAAGCGCTGGAACCATCCAGGCGGCAGAAACGAAGACTAGACGCGTGGGGCTGCCATCACTTGTTCTTTCTGGGCGTGGATTCCTTCGTGAGAAGACAGTTGAATCATATCTGCAGTTAGTCCGTGAAATAGTGTTAAGGGAAAGGAGATCGTGGACATGTGCTCCAGAGTTAGAGTTCAACAGGGCAGAGGGTGAATATTCTCCCATTTGATCGAGCTTTTTACTTGTAACTCGTTACACTAAAGAGAACCAACACGAGCCAGAGTAAGATACCATAAAAACCCAGAGAGAACCAACATGGACCTGAGTAAAATACCATAGCATCACAGAGAGAACCAACATATACCTTAGTAAAATACCATAGCAACCCAAAGGAATCCAGCTTAGACCAGAGTAAAATACCATAGCATCCAATACAGAACAAACACAAACCAGAGTAAAATATCTTAACATCCCAGAGAAATCCAGCTAGGACCAGATTAAAATATCATAGCATCCCAGAGAGAACCAGCACAGGCTAGAGTAAGCTACCATAGTATTCCATTGCAAACCATAACATTTCATAATAAAATAACAATGTATTATTTTCCAAACCAGACCATTCCAGAGAAAAATATCCGAATATTCCATTGCAAACAAGAGAATTCTTAAGAAATAAAAAACCAAAGCATTCCAAAGTAACCAAACCATTCCAGAGTAAACTAGAAATCCTTAAAGAACCAGAATAACTCTGTTTTATAGCCGAAGGAAAACCAGAGTAAATCCCAGAGTTTGGTTTATATATATCCTATCTCTACGTCCTCAGCCCATAGTGGTATTATGCGACTCCCGTAGAGCGTTGGAGTCCATAAGTGGCTTGGAGGGCCTACATCATACGCATTAATAATTCAAATACTCTACGAGTGCGCCTCTCTACGAGCTAGGGGCTACGAATTGGGGTACCAATGGATTCCTAGTCACGTGGGTATAATGGGTAACGAGAGAGAAAATAGTTTGGCATTTAGTGTAACACGACCGGTCTAAGGTGTGTGTGACGTGTGCAACCGCACACACAAACAATTTAGGGAGGCGCCAAAATTACCCAAAAATTAATATTTTTTGTTTTTATCTAGGCTGGGAAATTATAAGTGTAATTAAAGAAAGTAATTTGTAAGAAGAATGATTATTTTTTAAATTAATATTCACATCCATTCCAAACAGAGTACTTTTTTATTTCAAATTAGTGCATTAGAATACACTAACAAAGTAAATATATTTTGAAGGTTTTTCTGCGCAACGCACCCCTATCAACTACAATGGTAACGGGACTATACTAGTTGCCGAGTCGAGAGTGTACGATCTACGATGAGTCAAGCTTTGGCCAAACTTTTAGTTGGCGGCGGGGTAAAAGGGGTAGGTGCAATGCTTGTTTTTATTCTCAGTCAGTCACCTAAACTCTGCGAGTTATTTATTGACAGTTGCTTACTCACTTTATTTATAGTTCAGCGTGTTGCAATTTGTTACTTATTATTTTTAGTTTACATGGTGTTCTGTGAAATTTTGCTTAGGTTTTATATTCAATTATTAATTAGGTAGTAGGTACTATAAACGCTGTGAAGTGTCGTATGCTGTATTGCTGTTATTATTACGTTTTTAATTTTTGTGGTTTCTGTTTTTTAATTACATTAAATCTATTTTTTAACCAGTTATTAAAATGTTTTCCAAACTTTCTGGAGCCGAAAAAATAAAACGGAAAGCAAAAACGTTACAAGAAACTAAGGAAAGCGCTAGACTACTTTGTAATTATTTAACGAAGGCAAGCACTAGTAAAGAAAGTGCAAAGTGAAATTGAAACTCAATGTAACGATGATCATTTGTTGAAACAGCGCTCAGAGGATCCGATAATTATTAATGCCGATGATTCTAACAACATACAAATTACTGATCACAGTGGTTAGAGTTATGTGACTGATACAATCCAAGAAATGAGCAACTCATGTGACAAAATGAAAGATCCAGCTAATTGGCCCCAAGTGCTAAGCGCAAGTGAACATGATTTTATTATTTCGCAAGGACCAATCTCAACAGTATTAGACAGCTACCCTAGAGACGGTACAAAAAGATAATTTTCCAACGTATACTATTATAGAATTGCTTCCAACGGTGAGAAAATCAAAAGACTATGGCTAATGTATTCCCAGTCTAAGGGAAGTGTATACTGTTTTTACTGCAAAGTATTTAACACGGCAATAACCAGCCCTATATTATCTGATGAAAATGGAAACTGTGATTGGAGGCACATCGAAAAAACACTTTCCCGACACGAGACGTCATCCAACCACTTAAAGTGCTACGAAATAGGTTGAAGCAGAATGGATGCTTAATACCGGCAAGGCAATTGATGATGCAAATCAAAGATTAATTGCTAGGAAAAAAGAGCGATGGTAAAATATCCTCACGAGACATCTTGCCATCACAGAGTTCCTTGTTCAGCACAACATGGCTTTTCAAGGAACTAACGAAATCCTCCACAGCAAAAACAATTGTAATTTATCGGGCTCGTAGAGTTGATTGCAAAATTCGATCATCTTATGAATGAACACATTTCCCGGATTCTGGGGAAAGACAATCTTAGATTTGTAACATATTTGGGAAAACACATTCAAAATGAGCTGTTAAATCAAATGGGAATAAAGTCTACCACTCCATTTAACAATATAGGTAGGCAGGGAAACATATTTCATAAGTGTAAAATAATTTAATAGGTAAAAAAAAAATAGATTTATTATTCAAATAACATAAAAAGGTGATATTGGGTTACAAAATTTAATGATAGGGCTTAACGACTCCAAAAACATAGGAACTACCCATAGCACGGGAAAAGAACGTGTCCAAGGCGACACGGCAACAGTCAGATGGAAGTTAAGTTGATAGAGGGTATTGGAATGCAAGACAGCCGAGCTAGCTCCAGACTTCCACCAGAAAGGTCTAAAAAGAGAACATGGAAAGTAAGCAAAATATAAAGCAAAAACGGCTAATCCTATTGTTTTAGAGTTACCAAGTTGCATGTCGGCTAAGCTACCTAGCTTGACTAGACAAAAGAATGACATCCATAATAATAAACGGTAAGATGACTGTAGTTCAGTACACTAGTCGATGACTAACAAACAGGTGTCTATACAAATTTGTACGATGGCCAGTCTTTTCCCAGTGGGTACTGCCAGAGCACTCAATAGTACTTTTATGCTATTACCCACTTCCTAGGGTATTCGTCCAATCTAGTACACACCAACATTAAGTATACAGCTCAAGGAAGAGCCAACCAAGGGGCGAAAGACAATACTATCTGTGCTGGCCACCATACAACACTAGCCGTGTTCCGCACTTTGCGCACCCAAAATAGTAACACAGAAAATGGGGTGGCATCAAGAATGCTGTGAGATACGGACCTAGCTAGGTCCTCAAATAATGGCATTAGACAACCTGCTTGTAGCCATACAAAATTGATGGCATATAGTGAAGTCATCAGGACTTGGAAACATAATTGCCATTCCGACAAGTTAAACTAAGTCCGAAAAGCATAGAAATGTAAACATAGTCTTACGGACTATCTCAACAAGTCTGGAGGAATTGGAGACATAATTATCATTCCGACAAGTTAAGGTGATTCGACCAGCAAGTTTCTCCTAGAATGGATTGGCTATAACATTTTGACAGGGAATTTTTAACATGGTTGAAAAGGGGGTGGGGGTGTTGTGTTGTGAAGGGGGTA
>CABFOV010002539.1:9274-27991 GCA_902141375.1 Timema poppense
GTTGTTGGAGGCGGGAATAATTTTTTCCTCGCACCCGGGGCGAAAAAAAAAAAAAAAAGAAAACTCTTGCGCCGCCCCCCCCCCCCCCCCTTTTTTGGGGGGGGGGGGGGGGGGGGGGGGGGTTCCGCGGTTGTAAGCTAGGTAAAATAAAAAAGCAAGTGTAGGTCCTACACTACGATCAAAATACAACAATTTCAGAGAAAAGTTTATTTTTAAATATAGGTTCTATAATCTGCATTAAAGATTCAACAATAATTTCAGTGAAAAGGCTGTGCCTGTTTATTTTGTAATAATGTGTCGAATCGTGGTTCTATTTTTGAGACTCAAATAACCAAATCATTTTCTAATTGGAGTCTATTTCTCTTCTTAGTTTTTATGTTCACCATTGAAGAGAAAGTTCACAGGTAGGAAGTGGCGAATTGCACTAATAATCTCAAAGCTTCCCTTGCCAGCTCTGGATATTCTTCTTTCCAAGTAGCTCTTCACTTGTCCCTACATATCAGTTTTCTAGACCGGAGCCGCTACCTGTTCATTCAAGTAGCTCTTCACTTGTCCCTACATCTCAGTTTTCTAGACCGGAGCCGCTACCTGTTCATTCAAGTAGCTCTTCACTTGTCCCTACATCTCAATTTTCTAGACCGGAGCCTCTACCTGTTCATTCAAGTAGCTCCTCACTTGTACCCACGAGGCTGTGTTTGACTCAATTTCAGATCCAGGACATACTTTTCCACACATGTTCAATATTTTATCGTGCTCGTTTCGGTGGTCGCATAGTTTAAGGAGTCGCTCTCGCAGCAAACTGGACTACCGATGACGGGGAGATAGAGGTTCGAATCTCTGTCTGATGTAATGAGGGTGTTTATTTCAAAATGGTATTCCACTTACACCACGCAAGTGCGGGTACACTTCTTCTAAATCTAACCTAACTCATTTCTAATACATTAGTGTAATCAGTACATATGCGTAAAATCCGAATGGGTAGTAAGACGTGGTGACAAAATAGTACTAAACAATCTGTCACCCGCCTCGGTGGCGTAGTTGGCTAACGCGATAGTGAGCCAGACTGCCGAGGACCGGGAGATCGAGGTTCGAATCTCGGTCGGATGAAATGGGGTGGTTTAACCTAAACGGTCTTCCACTTTCGCTCTACGCAATTGCGGGTTCACTTCCTCTCAATTCAACCTTCCCAATTCCTAAACCATTAGCGTAATAAGTACTTAAGCTTACAACTCGAAGGGGTAGTAAGATGAGGTGCTAAATTAAAAAAAAAAAACAATCTGTCTTACTGCGAGTAGTGATATTTCGGGTCTTGCCACATAGAGCTCTGTAGTTAAGTTACTGTCGTGCAAGAATTGCTGAGTGGCAAGTACAGGTTGCGGTATTGCTACAGGAAACAAAACGTTACATAACATCGGACGAGTCTCTAGAACAATACTCATAACAATGTATTTTCCCAAGCTAAATTTGAAAGCAAGGACGAATCAGAATATTATATTGGAAGGGTATAATGTATTAATAAGATATACACTATGAAAAACTGTTTAACACTGTTTAATAACACTTATAAGGGAGTATAACTCGAACGGTTAGTAAGACGCGGCGCTGTATTACTAAGATAACACAAAGTAATATTATTTTACATTATTTACAAATAAATCAAAACAACATTGTTGCACGTTTTTAACAAAACATTTGTTGCAAAAGGACTTTAAAATCACAACATGGAAGCCTATGAATGAATCTCTAAAACATGGGTCGGAAACCTACGGCTAGCGTACCAAGAGTGGCACGTGGAATGATTTTCAATGGAACGATGAGCGATTTGAATTAAAATTTTATAAAAACTTTATTTTTAATTAATACCATTGATTTGATTAATACTTTTAGTAACGTGTTTTATGCATAATGAATAATTCAACTGTTTTGTTTAAAAATAATAATTTCATAACTTGAATTTTGCTAAACACATTTATAACTTTTGTCTTTATCCTGATTTATATTAAAATATTCAATATTCAAGAAACATTGGTTATTTAATGTATTATAGCTAGAAACACGTTGTCACGTTTAAATATTTCAAGATCAACTTAAATTTGTTTTAATAGTTGTACTAGCTAACTACTGTAAAAATATAAACGATTTGGGTGGGCTTAGGTTGGTTGTCACTCTGAGCGACTTTGCAATATTACTTCGGCACAACACTACTGAAATGTTGTCGACCCCTGCTCGAACTATATTGAAGTTAGTCCCAATTGAAAAACCAGGAGCAGAATTTTTTCCCCCTTCCAAGATGTAGACAAAAAAAAAGTAGACATAGGTGTGTAACTTTCTGGTTTTTCCAAGTTTTCCACATAGTTATAAATTTAAAAAATAACGAATAAAACTAAATGATTCGTGGTAACAGATAACTTTGTGTTCCATATTGTTATTGTCGTGACTGTTTATGATTTGTAATACTTACTAGGTTAATTTTCTAGTATTTAAAAACGGTCGCCAGATATTTATTACCTGTGTGGGTGGGTATGCCCGAACCTGTGATCAATAGTTACCATTGTATCATTCTATAATGACGTTAGCTCGGCTACTAGCTGGCTAAACAACAAACTAGTATGTGACTATGTGGGTGATACATTTCAACAGTTTAAGTTCATCTTTTAATGACATACTTTTCTGAAAGTTTATAAATATTGTGAAGAATTACTACCATTATTAGTTCAATAAAACGACACAGAACATTGTATTTTAAGCCGTGTGGCCTGACAGCGATTGATACTTTCTTGTTGACCGAACCAGTCGCCTTAACGACATTGCATACTTAGTGAATCAGAGGCTACCATACGAAGCTGGTTGCATCTTAACTTGATGGTAAAGTGACCGTCCCCATGCTACATGATAAATCAATAAAATTTAAAAAATTATGATATAGGAGTAGGTCTGAATTGATATTGAAACAACTCGTATAAACAATGTACGTTTTTTCATAGACAGGACCTTATCTGAGAGTTAAAAAAGCTAGTAGATCTACTTTTACGTATTTAAAACTCATAATTTACGTCATGTGATATGTAGCTATCACTTTGATAGATAAAACTATCACTTTGATAGATAAAATCAATATATTTAAAATAATAATAATAAAACTGTAAAATATTATCAACTTTTACCGTAAAAAAATTATGTTAATTATTTTCAAAAAGTCCTTCTTATGAAAATTTTACCTCGATATATTGGGTGAATGAAAGAGGATCGATCATTTTCTAATATTGTGAGTGAGCGTGGATCATTTGCAGCTGACGACATGTTTCCGATGAAAACATATTCTTCTATATCCGATGATAATTATTTTGGTTGTGAGAGGGGTTAATTCAAGGGAATTTAAGACCTAATATAAACAAGAAAGCTAATGAGTATCATTAAACGAACCTTCAAGGCATTCATTAGCAGGGCCTTACCCATAAATGTATTTTGGAGGGATAGGGAGGACGGAGGCTCTTAGGTTTTATAAATGTTATATGTATCCAATAAGCTGCTAGTATAATAAGGGGGCAGCCTTGTCAAGAGAGAAATTGCCACGTAGACATTCAGCTCTAACTCAATATTTAATTATACGATGAGTAATTTCAAAATATGGTTCACGCCAAAATCAAATCAAAATGTTCCAACAAGGCTTTTTTTCTCTCTTGACAACTCTATATTTTGAGTTTTATTAATAGAAATAACCATGTGAAAAGGTGACTTTGCTGATTCTCAACGACGTTTAGCATATTTGATGCGATATGAGAGCAGTCTTGGGGAAAAAGGGGATATAGATTTAGCCTTCCTCTAACAAATACAGTAACTTTTTAGTAAGATCAAAACAATTTTTTTTAAGATATTTGACACCTAGAAGTGAGCTTTTCACTTTACCTTGAAATAAGAATGTGTGTAGTTTTCTTTCCCCTCTTTGTTATTGACATTAAATGGGTGGTTGTAGGTGAAGGGTGAAAGGGAGTATACCTGTAGACAGAATTGAGAAGTAGTTCCAGAAAACGACACGGACCATTGTATTTTAATACGTGTGACCCGACATTGAATTATACTTTCTCGCTAACTTATGCAATCACCTTAAGGAATACAAAGGCAGGGGTTTAACATCCAAACCACCCTTCTTCGTTATGATCTTGGGTATTTTCCTAAATGGAGGTGCCAATTTATTCTTCTCAGACCAGACCCTTTGCAACATGTCCTCCATATAAAGGACATCTACAAGCATGACAATAAAGCTACGAATGAAATAATTATCACCATGCTCTCACGAGCCTTTCCACAAGCATGGCATGGCAGCATGGAGGATTGGCGGATGTCTTGGCCGTTGGACGCACGAGATGGAAAAGAGCTTCAGTAACGCAGTCGACGCCTTAACCCTAAGGCGCTGATTCCCTGGAGGCTCTTCTGGGAAACACTCTCTCCTCCACCCCCCACACCCCGTTACCGTCCGTCGATCCCTACGTTTGGTTCGTTCCCGAGTTAGACCAAGAGTATAAAATATGGGAACCCGTGTGCCACATAACTGCACTTCTTTGTAAAATTTCGTCGAAGGAAGGACTTCTGAACTAATCTCCAGCACCACTAGTACTGGTGGTCACAATAGATCAGGAGTCAGACTCACCGTTGTGTCGTAGAAGAAGCCTCGCCAAATCCGATTAAGTATCACCTTATATCTCCGACTTTGAATACTATGTCCTTCCTACACAGTTTGTTCTATTGTAAGAATGTTTCTATGTGTCCTTCAGACACTAGCTGAAGTTATGCTATATAATTATGTTTTTTATGTCCTTCTGACATGTTTGATTTATAGTCTGAATGACTAATTATGTTTTATGCCCTTCAGACATGTTTTATTTATCCAAAGTAGCTAATTGGTTAATACCTATCGTCAGATAGTCTGGATATATTTTTCTTATGTCCATTTGACATAACTTAAATACGGGGGCTTTGAGCTATATATATATATATATAAGGAGGACCAGGTGGTCAAGTTTTTCTAATCCATGTATTCATTTAACTATACTGAGTGCTTATGGCACAGTAATGTTTCGTAACGCCCTAAACGGAATGTCCACATATTCGATATTTGTATGGCTACAAGCAGTTTGTCTACGCCTTTTGTCTAGGACCTAGTTAGGTCAGTGTAACACTACATTCTTTTTGGCACCTTGTCTGTGTTACTATTTAGGGTGCGCAAAGTGCGGAACGCGGCTAGTTTCATATAGTGGCCCGCACAGATAGTATTTCCTTTCACCCCTTGTTGGCGCCTCGTTTGGCTATGTATTTAATGTTAGATTGTATTAGCTTCGTTGTATACCCCAGAGTATGGGTAATTGTTTATATGTACTATTGAATGCTCCGGCAGTACCCACCGGGAAAAGACCGGCCATAGTACTACATGGTGTTGATACCTGACTGCTAGCCATTTGTATGTATATACTATATCGTCCATTTACTTTTCATTATTTAGAGTATCTATAGGAAACTTCTTTAATTTAACTCAAGCTAGCTAGCTTGACCCATATTTAACCTACAGTAGCCCCACGGCTTCTTTGGTGCTGACTGACAGCTGACGGCTTTGAAAAGTTACCAGACCAAATTATGTATCCCTACGCTGAACCATATGATCTGTAAAAACATGTGCTTAGCAGGGGTCACTTCTGACAGTCAAAATGTAGGCATATACCTAAATGTTGACTGTCATAAGTCATCTGTGAGCTGTCAGTCAGCATCAAAGAAGCCATGGGACTACTGTAGTAACTTTAAAACTATAGGATTTACAGTAGTGTTATTTATTAGTTACTCTTTCACTATGTTTTCTGTTTAGACCCTTCTGGCTGTAGTCTGGTGCAAGTCCAACTACCCTTATGCTCTTTCTACTTAACCGTTACTGTGTTGTTTTAGACACTTATTCTCCCGAGCTACGACAAGGTCCTATATTTCTGGAGTTGTTAAATCCTACCATACATTCAATCTAAAGTCGTTGTTTTGCTTTGAGTTTATACTTGATACTCCGAACTGATATTTCTGACACTATATACTGTACCCGATATTTAACTTTAATTTTTGTTCTTCTTCTGTAAACCTTTATCTCATCTTATTTTTTGTTATAATACATTTATTTCTATTACCTAAGTATTATTCTATGTTTCAGCAACATGATCCCTCTTATTCTCTTATCATGTATTTACCTTGTACTAGTAATCGTTACCTCTTCTACATATTAGAGTGAGGGGAAGCAAAGATTCAAGACACGTATCCGTGCGCGTCACCTTCTGTAATATTAGGTGAGAAAATACTAAGTAAATAAATGCACTAAAACAGAAACAGAATTTAAATATGATTCTAAAGGCCGGAGTTTACTAGCCATCTACACTGAATACAGTTTTTAACCCTCAAACCGAGCGAAAATACCCAAAGTTCCTCTTACTGACCAACTTATTATTTTATTTATTCCTTACTTTAAGGGAAAACTTTAGTAAATCTTGCGTCAGTAAATAATACTCGCAGCTTTGCTTTAATTATTCGTGTTTGTAAATTAGTCCGTGCCTTAAACAAGAGAGAAACATATACAACATTGAAACCTCTTGCTCTCTATCGTTGGGCTTTTGGAGCCATTCAATGACACCTTCTTATGGGGTGCGGGCTTCATACTCTACTTAGCACTGGTAGTCACGTCACACAGTTAATAGCCTTAATGTTTGAGGTAGGCAGGCCTAACATTAAAAACAAATGGTATGACACAGTCGTAACACTTTCTCAAATAGTCTATTGAAATTGGAAGCGACGCCTCTTTAAAATTAGGCTATTAGTAAAATACCAACCTTGAATATTTTTTCTCAGAAATAAAACATTATTTTGATAATCATTCGAAACACTCTTTAGCTATAAGTTTTATACACAATTACTATAGCCTTTAAAAAACAAATTTTAAAAGTTTTTTTTACGAAAAACATAAATGCTTTTCTATTTACTACGTAAAAAGTACTCCCCAGATAACCATTTTGAACAAAATCATTAAAGCCACTTTAGAGATATCTTAAAATAACTAACTTTAAATAAGTTTTTCTGTGAAAATATATACACGGTGTTATTTCCAAGTAAATCGCTTCTCAGATACACATTTAGAACAAAATCGTCCAAGCCATTTTCGAAATGGTTACAGTTTTCCTAAATTAGTCATCAGTAAACTAGCCTCAATTTTAGGACTAAAATGAAAATCACGATTTTGCCTAGAGTTGTAAACATATAACAAATGAACGAAATATAATATATCAAACCGTTTTGGCTGGGGCCCTAAGTACTGACAGTGATAGAATTGCAAGACGCTCTTTGTTGAGCTCATGTTCACAAAATGTCAAGATCCGTTGTAATCTTAAGGTTGAACATTTTCACGTCTACAATATATTCTCTGTTTAAGAAAAGTAAACACTCTAAAAGAGCCTCTTTGCTATAATAATAATAATAATAATAATAATAATAATTATTATTATAATTATTATTATTAGTAGTAGTAGTAGTAGTAGTAGTAGTAATAGTAGTAAGACATGGTGCTAATATTATTAATAATTATTATTATTAGCACCAAGACTTACTATCCGTTTGGGCTATATGCACTTACCCTAATGTGTAATGGTAGGGTGATTGTGAGATGAAATGGAGGACCTACAGTTTAACGTTGAATCCGAACCACGGTTGAGGCCTGGCATTCCACACATTCTCAAGTTTTGATTAATACACGTCTTGTCAGAGGTGAAGGAAGGGTTTGGCAATCAGATAAATCTGTGCCGAGACCGAGGATTAAACCCCGCGCCCCCTGCACAGAAGTCCAACACCTTACCCTTAGACCACCAGATCACCTACTATCTCTTTGTTGTGAGGCGAAGCGATAATCTTTTAATACATTAACGATAGCGGTTTGCAGATATTTAAATATGATTACAGGAGTACCAACATACCCGTGCATAGAAAAATAAATATGGGTCAAGTGTAGCTCACCGCAAATGATTCGAGTACCAGATGTCACGTGACTTTACTTGGTAAAAAGCACCAAAACCACCTTCTCCCCACGGACAGACGCACGTACGTTCTGAACGCCCGGTATTTGACTACTCTTCAAACATAACTGTATGACAGGTTGCCTTTAGTCAGGTCACAACAAGTCTCTTTGTAAATCAGTAATATTGAAGTGAAATTGCAGTATGAAGGAAGTTTCAACAAACATTAAAACAGTTTTCCTGATGCCTGATTACTAAGGCAGGTTTTATATAGTGAACTACACCTCAAGAATGATAGTTTGCGGTTCAATCCCGACTAGATTCACCGGATAAAATTTAAATACCGAGGAGTTTTCCAACTGTACCAAAGACTGCCTTAGTTTACCGTACAAACAATATAATTCTCCTCGTTGTGTTTATGGGTTGTACATTTACATTCACATTTTTTACTTTCTACAGCAGTGGAGCTTTAAAAGTGGGGGGAAGGGGGGGGGCACCCTAGATTAAAACAATAATCTTCTAGGTGAGTCACGTAAATATAGGGAATTTATCATTAAGTTAATTATTTTAGATGATATTATTTCGGTTGTTCTGCTAAGAGTTTCATTAATTAATGACGCATGATTGTTTCATACCAAGGATACGGTGAAATATAAGGATTAAATCAACGAGTCCTAATAAAACGGTTGATAAACGCTAGTCTACAACAACTAAAATATTCAGCAGTTTTAGTTAGTTAAAAGTATCCATTTTCGACGAGAGATAGCTAAATACAGTAGAAAAGCTGAAGTAAAAACCAGCACTTTATTCCAATATTTGTGTCATACTAAACGCTATAAAACAAAAGTTTTCATCACTGTGTACCACTATAAATCCGGCTGAAAAAAACAACTTTTACCACTATATACAGTAGCCCCATGGCTTCTTTGGTGCTGCCTGACAGCTCACAGTGGACAGCTGAAAGCTTTGAAAAGTTACCAGACCAAATTATGTATCCCTACACCGAACCATATGATCTGCAAAAACATGTGTTTAGCAGCTGTCACTTCTGATGGTCAACATTTAGGTATGTACCTAAATGTTGACTGTCAGAAGCCAGCTGTGAGCTGTCAATCAGCACCAAAGAAGCCATGTGGCTACTGTATGTCACACAACGCTCTGTAGAAAAACAATTTTTTTCAGTATACAGAGATGGATTAAATTAATGATTTGAAAATAATATTAGTTTAATTTCTATGCATATAGCTTGGATGGTTAGTAAGGCGCGGTGCAAAAAAAATAATATTTTCCAACCATTTAGGAAATAAATACCCTCATTATAACCTGCCGGGACTCAAGCCCTGACCTATCGATCACCGTAAAACCCGTACAAATTTAATAATAGCCCTATAATGTCAGATAAGTTACTGGATCTATTTTCACGTATTCATACGTCAAGACATTTCATCTGCAGCTGTCACTTTTGATCTTAGGCGTCACTATAACTATAGAGTTCATTTGCCATAGGAATGGTGTTAACCGACAAATAACGGAAGGTGGGAAAACAATTAAAATAAAAGTAATTATAAACAAATTGTTTGCTGTGAAAGTTTTGACTGCCAAAAGGGGCAACAAATTAACATGTTCTTGCAGATCATTTGGTTTGGCTAATGGATACATGAGGTAACTTTTGCTAGCTGTTAACTACCTACACTCATACCGTAGATGGAGTGTATCCATTATTTATTGGAAAAGAAGGAAGGGAGGGTTTTATCCTTGCGTTTTGGCTCGTGATGAAGTCCTTGAATTTTAAGTTCAATAATTTTTAAAACATGAAATCCATCATGAACAATGTTAGTGTTCTAATACATAATTCGGGTCGTGGCAATTATACATTCTATAATACTGCAATAAGCTACGATCCTAGACATTGATTAAGTCAGACTTACATTTAAATAAACATTATTATAAACAAAAAATTAAGTTTTACTAGAACTTTTAACCATAAAATCGACTCTTTGTACATTCCCACTAAGACAACATGTTTTCACCAAATTCAGTACGGTACTAAACATTTACCAATCGAACAAATTATTGGGGGGACGGGGGAAGGTATCCCTCGTTTAACGGCGCCCATAATTTTTTGTTGATTTTAAAAATACTTATAAAATTACAATAATAAAACAGTAAACGGTTTTATTTGTAGACTGCAAAAAAATAAAAAGTTTGTATTTTCGAAAATTGTCTTTCTGCCAAAATCCTACTGTAAGCTAGCTCGAAGTTTAGTCCGCGTGACCGGGTGACAGTAGTATAGTATTCGACCATTTCGAATTGGTAGCGGAGGGATACACAGGATATTATTACGTCCCTGACTCGAACCCTAGCGTACAATTGACTGCGGGAGCGCGGTGGAAAGAGTCGGCATTAATCACGTGACACGGGACGCCGACACGTGTCGGCCGAGTCTGGTGGCGAGAACAGTTGCCGACTTCCGGTTCCTCAGACTCCCTCCGTGTCCGGTCAGACACTACGATATGCAGACGTGGCCGAGCGGTCTAAAATAAAGTGTTTTTTTTCTGGACAGACATTATAAAATTACTGACGAGAGCTGGAGAAGGCAGTTGCCATTTATATGATGCTCATGGTGTTCAAGGTTCAACGGCTAAACTTTGGAAAGTGCTGGTGGATCAAAAAACTAACTCAAAATGTATTTGGGAGATTTGCTTGTTTCATAGCTTCCTTTTTGCGTAAACAGCAAAAATTTTAATCAAAACACGCTTCATTTGCAGAGCTCCTCGACACACGCTTAATATTAATTTTCTTGGAAGGTGGATCGGTCGTGCAGGGCCTGTGGCTTTGCCTACACATATACCCGAATTAACGCCATTATTATTTTGTGTGTGGGGGAGGGGGGGTGTAAGGGAGGGGGAGGTTCTTTTAAACAAAAAGTGTATGAGGTGCCTGTTAATGCCCTTCAATCATTACGATAAAGGATAACGCAGTCGTGCAAAGGAACAACAGTCGCACAATGTCGATCAGACACTCGTTCTTTCATTCTTTCATTGTTAGGTGTAATGTTTGTCTGCAGATTGGAGGCCGTGAATTTGAACAAAATAAGTAAATAAATTAAAATCAATGTTTTATTTAATACCTACTTGGTTTTTATTTAGTTATTTGCTGTTTGCGAGAAAAGGAAGAGAAAATGAGCAAATCTCCAAAATACATTTTGAGTTAGTTTTTTGATCCCCCACCACTTCTCAAAGTTTAGCCGTTTAGCCCGGGAACATCCTGTATAATACACCTTAAAAGCACACATTCTTATATTCGTGTTATCGGACAAATGAGGTGATATATACACATAATATACTCTTCGTTTACCTTGTAAGTTATCATAATTAACTTGTCTTATTACACTATGGTATAGCTTAAAACTAAGGGCCATAGTGTAATCACTAATAAATCAAGGTAAGACTGCTACCTTTAAGGAAACGAAGTGTACAATACGGCAATAAACATCATAGGTGCACCTTGACCTTGTATCAAAACCGTACAGGGGAAAAAACTGCATAACGTGGCAACATGTATTGTAAACAATCCCCTGACGCTTTACAACAATTAAAATAAAATAATAAAACTCAAGATTTAGGTTAGGTTAGGTTAGCCAGGTTTGTTAGTTGTATCCGTATGAGGCTAACACGCTACAAACAATGGTGCCTTTTCCGTACGTGGCCCTATGAAAGTGATATATCATGGTACACTCTATTTATTCTAAAATATGAAAGGCTTAACGTTTTCACTACCCCTGCAGTGGTTCCCAGAATCTGGGTCGCAACCCAAATTAGGGTCACAAGGATGTTCCGTAGTGTGCCCACACCTATCGTGGACCCATCCAATGCTGTGGGCGACAATGTGTCAGCCCCCCCGTTCTCACCGGTGTCGATGTTAGGGGTCCGCGCACCAGACTTGGGGGCGCGGCACAACAGGTCGTTATGGAGGGGGTTGTACGAAGAATGCGCTCAGGATAATGTCACACAAGTATTTATTCACGACTATAATTCCACTCCTTGGTTGATCCGGTTACATAACTGTATTTAAAAAGAAACCCCATCTCCATTCCTGCAAGTTACCACTTCGCAGTAAACCCAAACTGCACTCAACAGGCCTACAACCGAAGGAGCCAACGGCTCGTGAACAGTTGACCCTCATGGACGGGAATACTAAACCAGAGTGAGTAGACGAGCCACTCAACCCGACGCGCGAGGCGCGGCGAGGCCGCGCGCAGCCAACCGCGCACGGCAAGAAGGGGGAGGGGGAGTGGGCAAACCACGCAGCGCGCGGTCCCAAAAAAATAAGTGACGAAAACTCGGCACAGTAGTGTCTTTTCCGTCTTATGGCAATATATTCTACTTCTGTGAACAAGTATTCTCAGGTATTGTAACACTCAAGATCCTCAGAATGATTGGCGTTGTGCTCTACTCTCAACTTGAACTCGAACTCTGCCCATCAACTTAGGACTCGAACTCGAAGAGCTCACCCACATAATGCAGCAGCATCATGGCTGTCACTGAAAAACTTCTGTTTTTAACCAATATATTCACTGTAAAGACTTGCTCGACATTCCATATTTTGGAAAACACTACATTAGAACAAGGCCGTAGCCAGGCCAAGATTTCGGGGGAGGGGGGGGGCGAGGGGGAGTAGGAGGAACCATCTACTAGCAACAAAACAAACAAAAAACTTATATTTAACTATTCTAGAAGCAATCTGGAGTGAATTTTTATGTTAATTAATGTCACAAATTAAATACTTTAAATGCTATAATTTTTTTTAACATTTAAAAACACGCAAATGGGTAAATTACCTCTAATATTCTCCTTCCTAATCCCTATACCATTAGAGTAATTATCAGGAATATAATCCGAATGGGTAATAAGACGCGGTACTAAAAATATTTTTTTTTTATGAAAGAAATAATCTAGAGAACAAATTGAATCGAGATGTATCAAGTTTTATGGTTTCCATTCCAGTTTAATTTCTCCCGAGGACATTAACACAATAAACTTTATCAAATGAGTTCTTAGAAGGCACCAACAACGATTACAGTTTTTTTTTATCTACTCGCGTGTCGACCTCAACGTTTTGTGGGTAAATCTTACACTAACGTCGGGTTCGTTCAAGACCATGATATTAAATACTTAAATATTAATATCAACGTCTTTACGATTGCTTCACCATTACCCTGGGATTCATTAATCTGAAAATTTTTACCGAAAATTGTATTCTTTAGTTGTCACCATTTGTTTGAATTTTATTTTCACTAATCAATCATCTTATAAGAGTATGATATTGTATTTATTTGAGGTATTTAACGTGCACTTTCTGAACCGACTTAATATATCAGTACACGAAAATTTCTATGAGCGAGATCGAAAGGGCCTAGCAATTTTGCCGGGAAAGGGATTTTAACATAACTTCCGGGGTTCTTTTACAAGCCACAATCGACACGAGACCGACGGCTTTACTTCCCCTCCGAAGGAAACTGTGCTACGGATTTTTATCGCTCAAGAAAAATCCGTTGACCTCAGATGAGTATGAACCCACGAACAACGGGTCCTGAGGCGACCACTTATCCCAAGACCAGTGAAGTCGACAAATCATAATTATTTTTAAGGTTGGCTTAAGTTTTGTTAAAAACCTCCTCCATCATTCCCACACATTCACGATTTACACTCTCCTTCTCTTTATCTAGCACAATATTTGATGGTTTCATGTATGTATATTATATATACATAAAATAATCTCTAGGTGCCCATTTCCGCAACCCAGCACCTTCTCCCATTTAATAGGCCACAAGCCGCCACTTATTTTAATTTAGGGAAAATTTTAAATTCTGAATTTCTCCTAATAGCCATTTTAATCTTTAGTCTTTGTGTGTAGTACGTTTATTAATTAATGGCTTTCCCGCCCCTTCTACCTCCCCCCTTCCCCTGTAATGTAAGAACACTGCAGGAAGGGGCAGTTTAGAAACTACAAATATATATCTTTTTTACAGTTTTATGCAGGGATTTGGGGAAAGCGAGAAAAGGATAGTGTTTCGCTGTATTGCAGACAAGCGTGTGGGTCAAATAGGCCTATGTGTCGCAAGTTTTTATAACAAAACTTTTTTTTGCTCAAATTAAATAAAATATTGCTCCAATAGAGACATAGAGTTTAATTTTCTTCACATGGCGACAACAACAAATGTTTAATATTTGTTATGAGTATAGCGGCATTAGATGAGAAACTTTTTGAAATGAAGAGAAAAAAGGTCGTCATTTAATTCCAGGACACCCTCGACAGATATTCTAGAGCTTTTGAGATTACCTTACTAAGAAACTTAAATTCTGTTTATACTGTAGAAATAATTGATTTCTTTTGATCGAAAAAATGTTTTTTTGTAAAAACTGCAAAAGCACTAGACTTTTATCGCGTCCCCAACCCCCCGCGTTAAAATTATATTTGTATAACTATCTATATTACTGGTATTATTTGATCAGTATCGATGCTAAGCGCAGATCACACGACACGGTGCATGGATAGATGAGTGTAGGAAGAAAAGGGAAAGCACTTTTTACCTGTGCCGACCTTGATGTAAAATAATTCAAATATAATTATTATGTAATATTTTCTAAGTTGAAGGTGTGGAATTTACAGTAAGGCTCAGGGGACTGTAGCCCAGGGCGACAAATTTTGTAAAAATAAAACAAAAACTATTGATATTGAAAATGGAGGGTAACATATTTTTTCTGGAAATGCTCGATTTTATATATATATATATTTTTAAGTTTCATTGCATTTTTAAAAATATTAGTTTTTACTTTAGTAAAAGGATCATTTTTTACTAGAATATATCTTACTAAAGGTATTGTTAATATATTGCTAATTGCTATGAATTGGTATTATTTTATGTTATATAATTCATTAAAAAACTTGGTTTAACGTAATATAATAAACTTTTAAAAAATCACCATGATAATTGAATTTTATTTTATTTCAACACATTCAAAGGCAAGGTTTGACCGGTAGGAGAAAGTGGGGGGGGTGATAGACCACTATTTAAATAAAAATATTATTGAAATAAAAGCGCCAGGAGCTGAACAACGAAAAATTATGTTTGTTTTTCCTTAGTGATCATTACAGTCAGAATCAAGGTTATGCATAGGATACATGCAAGGGGGAGATGTAACTGAGGGCGAGGGTGTCTACGGCACGGGGTACGGCAAAATCCGTAGATTCTCCCGTCCCCTTAGGGGGCAAAAATATAAATCCTCCGCTGGCGATGGTTAACTTTATTTTTTTTCATTCACCTTGGTCACAGCCAAATAGTATACCCAGACACACAACCTCCAGGTTAAAATGGTTGCTGTCCTTTTGGCAGCTTCAGTCTTTCAACACTAGGATCGCTGCGGCTAGTCCTATCATCACCCAGCAGTGACACTAGCGAAGCCCAGTGTTGAAGACTCAAGAACTCAAGCTGGCAAAAGGAGTGTAGCTAAACCCCTGTAAAGTCGAGTCTGTTTCTTACTTGTTTGTGACCTCGGCCCAAACGTCGCGTTACTTGCCCATAGTTCACTAGTCACTTGGCTCTACAAACACTCTTTGTCATTTCCGTTTAAAATACGTGCGAATTCACTCTTCCTGACATGTATTGTATTTACAAACCAGTGAACAAGTGAACAAAATTTACAACTACAAGTCGCTGGGGTTGGCCAAATCAGTGTCACTTGACACAAGTCAAATAGAACAAATATGTACACACCTTCTACCCTGAAAGGTAACACTCTTTCCTTGATAGATTACACCATGGCCCTATCTAATAGACTGCGCCATAGTGGAAACGTACAAGATGAGCGTGCTGTCTTTCATGTAATTTTTTTTATTATTTATTTTTGTCATCACTTCTTACCACCCGTTAGGGCCATACTCAAGAACGGATTATGCTAGTGTTTTAGGGATGAAGAAGGTTGAATTTAAACGGAAGTGTACCCGCATTTGTGCGGAGGAAGATCGGAAAACCATTTAGGAAAATACCATCCTCAGCACACCCGACCGAACCCCGATCTTCCTGTCATCGGTAGTCTATTGTGAGCGCGACCACTCGACCACCAAAGCGTGGGGAAGAAACCCAACCATTACTCCAACAAAACTTAACCCTCTACAGTGGCCAAATGGTCTAAGGCGTCACTCTAGTGTTACACTGGCTTGCTGAAGACTGAGAGCTAGGACTCAAATCTCGGCCGGACTTACTGAGATAGGTTAAATGGTTTCTCCCCTCCCCTCTCCTTCCACGCAAATACGGGTGTATTATCTCTAAAATGCTTGCATCCTCATACCCATACCCCATAACTACCATAATATACTTAACACTGATCAAGACTCTTTACTTCTTTAGAATTAAAAAAAATTGAATACCCCATTTGACATTGTTTAGTTTTGTGAAACAAAAGCCTTGTCACCCTGACCCAAAATACTTGTCTTTCAACGGTACCTATAAGTCATTCACGAGCTAAGTTTACCTGGATGACATCTCGAAATATTACTAGAAGTAATCCCTAATATATCACTACGCCAACAGCTGACATTTATCACTTTGGATGACTGTAATGAAAACAGATGGTAATATATTAATTTGATAGTTAACCACAATAATTTAAGCCAATGTTATTTATATATTTATTTGAGGTCGGATACAAAGTTTATTTATAGTCTTATTCCACTTTAAAAAAATTACACACCACTTTCACAAAAACTTCTAACGAACATAACTTCAAAATGGCGTCTGACGAATCTAAACCATATGATTGAACATAACGGTAAACAGGTTTTTTACAATGATGCAAACACGCAGTTGATGAAAATATTTTATTCAGTTAAATATTTCGAAATACGATAAAATAATCATAAAATCATTTATTGCATGTAAAAAAATGACAACAATTTTCTCTTTTCCAAGTAAATACGATGCCTGTATTAAAAGTTATTGATGTGTGCACTATATTACACAAAATCAGTAACGTTCCAAAACGAAAAATAAATACTTTTAATTATGTTTAAAATATTATTTCGAGTTGGATAAAAAGAAATTATTTAAAAAAATGAAATAGTATGAGAAAACTTAAGTTTGCGTTATTTTAAATGTAATATATAACAGGTAATTAAAGATATTTACATTTATAACAAAACCGGGATCTTTTACAAGTGTTGGCAAACCAAAACCTAAACATATGATTTTCGAACTGTCATCCAGGTAAAAACCTAGCGTGAACGGAATATAACTCACGAGTCGTTTGTCTCTTTGTCTTGTCATTTCTATCCAAAAGACAAGTGAAGTGAATTCATCTGTAATAACTAAAGACTTGTCCATTTGTCAACAAAGACCCTACCTGGCATGTTGCCCTTCGTAACTTAACAGGCTAAAATAAACACTGAGAAGAGTTTAATATTTTATACTCCGGTTGACCTTATTACTCCATATAGTCAACATTCAAATAAAAACGATATTTACACCCCCAAACTTTGTTTAAATAATTGGAATATCAGACTGTCATGGTCCTCTTCTGCCTCCTACGGTAGTCGAGTGGTCTAAAAGAGTTAAAACTCGTCCAAGGTTATAGTTTATATGGAGGTATATTGCACTCGAGGTGGTAGTTATTCCATTCTCTAAGCTAATGCGGGTGCACTTAATAAAACTACTCTTCTCATTAGCCATTTAGTCTGTCCTCATCCGTGGTAGCGATTGGGGAGGCATTGTTTTCCAGGCAATGACGAGCCTGATTTTAGTTGGAAGAACGGTCTAAAAAATTCAAATATATTATGTGTTATTTTATAGTGACAGCAGCAGATAACATGACTTGACGTATGAATATACAGTTTTAAAATGGTTTTAGTTACTTTAGTAACTACCAGATACTGTTTTTTCCCAGTGACGTAACAGATTAAACTTGCTCCCCCCCTCCCCCACCTCCAGTGCAAGATATATTTTCGGACCCCCTTTTTCAAGTAGTTTAACACTTTAAAAATGTTATAAGAAATAAGTATTAATCCTAATTAATTACTAATTTAGTAATCACACCTTATAATGACTGTTTTAGCTTCGGTTTTGTGTTGGGAACGTCAACAGTCAATCAGCTTGACTGCATGAAGAAAAAACAAACTCTACGCTATATAAAACCGAATGAAATAATCCAATAGCATAGTTATAATTTACAACACTTTATGATAAATATATTTCACTATTTAAAGTGTCAATAATCAGAACAGAAGTTATTTGGTTACAATTATTTCCACTAAATTTTTAATAAATTAAAGATCCCTTTCGTGGGGGGTCCCCTTACATCATTGGGGCCCTCCCGCATTGCAGGCCCTGTGGGCCTGTGGTTCAAAACCTTTCTGGGTTGGAAGATCTAATCGTGTGGGTTACAAGAGATTCGGAGCTCACTACAAGTTCTATCCCGAGTGCTAATAACAATTCGTTCCCGAGACTATGTGATTAGAGTGGCTGAACACGATGCTCAGGGAACGTTGTTCAGTTCCAGGTGGTGTTGACAAATACATTTACAATTAGTTTATTTGTTTTAGTAGGCATAATAATAGATATAATCCAGACGCCAAAACTGGGTTTTGAAGTATTATACATTCATTCTTAGGTTAAGTTAGTTTGTAAGTTTTATGGGAG
>CABFOV010002539.1:38433-61497 GCA_902141375.1 Timema poppense
TGTGTATAAAATCGCGTCCTATCTGTTGTAGAGACTGTACATGTGTATTCACTTTAAATGTAATGAGATCTTTATTAATACAATAAAAATAATTTATATTTTCATTGGTTTCACAATTTTTATCATCAAAATTATGATTTTGTCAAATAACTAAAATATCTCCCTTTTGCAGGAGTACTTATTTATTTTTTGGGGTGTAATAATGTGTATTATATATATATTGTATTATCTATTTTATAAATTCGAATCTTCATATTACCTCTGAATCCTAATCCTAGAAAACATGATAAGTTTAGATATTTACTTTACTATATAATTCTTAAGTTGCTATAGATGAAAGAATTAGTAACTAAATGATTTATATATATATATATATATAGCATTAATTATAATATAATATATAATTAATAATATATTTATTCATTAATTATAACATTTACACTTTCAGTTAAATTAATGCTCTGGGGTCTGTTTATTCCTTTATTATGTTGGGCTTAACAACAGATAAGTAATACCAGAAACACTAAGAGCTTTTTAAACAAATTCCTATTCATAGATTTTGTTTTTTCAAAATTAGAATCTGATATTTTCCTGAAGCCTTGAAAAATTCTTCAAATTTGAAGGTGCTATTTCTTTATTTATAAACCTTATTATATCACAATTCTGACATGCAGCATTATGTTGTAATTTAACAGTTTTGGGCTATTTGTTAAGATATTTATTAATTATAATCTGCTCTGGAAATGTTGGTAAACTTTTTATTCGAAACATATTAATAAGTCCTTCAATCATACATATGAATAAGTGGGTCACTCAATCCGATATCACACATGGCGGGATTACCGACATGTGACATGTGATGACCGTGTCACATGTTAGTCTCCTTCATGACAGGGAGTAATTATATCAAAGACTTACTATTGAAATGTCCGACTCGGGTTGTATATGTTACCCATGCAGTCTCAGTAACAAATGGGGATGAGGTGCCGGGGAACACTTTCTACAAGTAGTGTAATTGCACCCGTGCTGATCTTTTTCCTTATTTGCTTCCGAAGAAGACGCCAGCCTGTCCGGGCAAGAAAAGAACAGAAGAGTTCAAACCCATCACCAAAACCAAAATTAAAATATAATATAATATAATATAATATTGAATATATTGAACTTACAATCTGGAATTTAAATAATATTACTACAACCTTTTAAAGATGTTATTCTACTGAAATATTGTTCTGTTTCCAGAGATTACAGAACAGCTGTGAGAACTTGTTCCAAAGCATTTCTGAAGCTAGGTTTGAAAAGACACCACTCTGTGTGTATTCTTGGATTCAATTCTCCTGAATGGTTCATTTCTGATCTGGCTGCCATTCATGCAGGGTAAGTAAGCTCTCTGTGTGTATTCTTGGATTCAACTCTCCTGAATGGTTCATTTCTGATCTGGCTACCATCCATGCAGGGTAAGTAAGCTCTTTGTGTGTATTCTTGGATTCAACTCTCCTGAATGGTTCATTTCTGATCTGGCTGCCATCCATGCAGGGTATGTTGGCTCTCTGTGTGTATTCTTGGATTCAACTCTCCTGAATGGTTCATTTCTGATCTGGCTGCCATCCATGCAGGGTATGTTGGCTCTCTGTGTGTATTCTTGGATTCAACTTTCCTGAATGGTTAATTTCTGATCTGGCTGCCATCCATGCAGGGTAAATAGGCTCTTTGTGTGTATTCTTGTATTCAACTCTCCTGAATGGTTCATTTCTGATCTGGCTGCCATCCATGCAGGGTAAGTAGGCTCTCTGTGTGTATTCCTGGATTCAACTCTCCTGAATGGTTCATTTCTGATCTGGCTGCCATCCATGCAGGGTAAGTAGGCTCTCTGTGTGTATTCTTGGATTCAACTCTCCTGAATGGTTCATTTCTGATCTGGCTGCCATCCATGCAGGGTAAGTAGGCTCTCTGTGTGTATTATTGGATTCAACTCTCCTGAATGGTTCATTTCTGATCTGGCTGCCATCCATGCGAGGTAAGTAAGCTCAATATTACATTATATTGCCTGTGGGGGAACATGTCTATGAACAAATAAAGAAACCTTCTCCGAGTAGGATCAGGGTCATTGTACCACACCAATAACATTTTCACATGGACAATCAACACTAAAAAACATAAAAATGTACTAAAATATAAAATAATTCCATCAATAAATCCTTCATTGAATCAATTTAATCACAGTGTTATCATAATAGAGTATATTAGTCAGATAAATAGACGACCTGCGTTGGTGTGGCCACATAGTCTAAGGCACTAGCTGCTCTCCAGGGGTGTAACACCCAGGCCCACAGGGCCTGTAGAGCGGGGGTTTGCAATGGTATAAGGGGATCCATGAAAATAAACTTTAAATTACTATAAATTTGGTGGATATAATTGATATCAAATAATCTAATGTTCTGTATATTGACAGTTTAGATAGTTGAATATGTTTATTATAAAGTGTTGTAAATTATAACTAAGCTATTGCATTATTTCAATTATTTTACTCGGTTTTAAATAGCGCATAATTTTTTTATCTTCATCCAGTCAAGCTGACTTACTGATGACGTTCCCAACACAAAACCGAGGCGAAAACAGTCATTATAAGGTGTGATTATTAAATTAGTAATTACTTAGGACTATTAATTATTTCTTATAAAATTTATTGATTACTTGGAAAAGAGGGCCCAAAAATAAATCTTGCGTGGGGGCCCAAGCTTAATCTGTTATGCCACTGCTACTCTCGCAGTAGATTAAAATGCTGGTTGGGTAGATCAAGGTTCAAATATTAGTCGGCTGAGGGTGATTTTTATAAAATGGTTTTCCACTCTGCCTCCATGCAAATGCAGGTACACTTCATCTAAATATAACATTCTTAATCCCTAAAACCATCAGCATAATTAGTATATTATCGTATAGCCTGAACGTGTAGTAAGAGGCAGTGCTAAAAAAAAGATAGATATGACAAAAATAGTATAGAAGTAGTCAGAAACTGCTGCACTGTTTTGTTTCTTTTGACATTCTTATTGTTGATGTATTTTAAATTTTGCTATATGTGAGCAAACAGGCAGGTTAAATGGAAAACTTCTTTTTGGTGTCTCAATATACCAATGCTGATACTCAAGATTTTGCTTGAAATAATAAACTAATGGGGATAAAAAGTAATTTAAATTTCATGTAATCATATCATCATCATCATCATCATGAGCTGTTTCTGACATCTTGTCGACTCTGCTGCGAGCAAAGGCCTCTCTAGCTTGTCTGGTCTCTCCATTTATCCTGTCTGTATATCTCTTTCCAGTCTCCTCTTATTGACACATCGTCCATCACGTGGTCTCTTCATCGTGTTCTCAGTCTCCCCCATATTTTACCCCCACTCATTTCCAGTTTGAGTGCTTTATTAAGGATTATTATGGTTTCTAACCTAGTTACATTCCAATTTCCATTTCAATTGATTATTGTACTGTCCCAATACCTACCAATGTGTTCATTTATCTCTTCATTTCTAATCCTGACTCTTCTTGTCTTTACCTCAATGCTATAAACCTCATCCCTGATGCCTGCACTCTGCGCACATATTTTGCCAACATTGTCAAAGTTTCTTCTCCAAATAGGAATATCGGTAGGAAGTATGGCTTAAATATAGTGATCATGCAATTCTTAGGTACTTCCTTACTCTAGATAATATTCTTACTGTCTGGTAGAATTTTCCTGCCTGTTGTTTTCTCTTTGTTATCTAATGGCCAATATTTCACTTCCCAAATATTTGAATGTTTCTGTCTATATGATGGTGGTGCTTTATATTTATATTTTTATACTTCTATTTTTATTATGTGCTTTCAATGTCAGCTTCATTACCAAACTATTATCTTTACTGATCTTCAATAGAAATCAATTCATCACTTTATTCCATTTCTCTAGTTTCATTTGCACAGCTTCCTCACCCTCCTCCCAAAACATGATATTATCAGCAAAGGGCATCACCTGAAGTTATCCTGCGTTGTTGTCTTCCAGGATCTTAGTTATGATGTCGTCCATTATTAGGTCGAACAGTAGTGTTGACAGGACTACCTTGTCTCGGCACTCTTTCCGTGGTAGACCATCCCCCTTTTTTTCCATCTAAAATAACACAATAATAAAAAAATTAAATTATATTTATTATCTCATAGTGCATGTGTTACCGATGAACAAGACTGCATAGATGATTCAGGGGGCTTGGGGCAATGTAATTTAGGGGTCCTCCTTCATAAAAAAATAGTTGAAAGTTCCTAGCTTTTAGATTTTTACCAAAATATTATTTTACATTAAATAAAACCTCCTTCCATTAATGTACTACATTATTCTTATTGTTACAATATTAACATCTTAAATCAGTAAGAAACACAAAACGATTGCCCGGTCTTGAAAATNTGCCCGGTTTTGAAAATCATAAAAAAAAAAAACATAGTCTTGAATGCAAGTGTATTTTAACTTCATTAATATTTGCCACTGTAAATAAAAGAGGCTAAGGGCCCTTGAGAAGAGGAGAAAACTGCCTCTCTTGCTCCTTCCCTTTGGGCGACCCTGTTGGTAACTAGAGGGTCGTTAACGGATCTTGGTCATACTCAGTTTCAGTATGCATGTGCACAGCATAACAATCTAGCTCTAACGGGAGATTTAACCTGAGGAATGAGCGCCTTCAGATGTGGGATTATGATGGAGGGTTTGTTGAACATGTAGAAAGTAAAGTATCAGCTTTCAGTACTTCTTACTTTTAAAACTCTACTCTTTAAGTTCAACAATTAATTATTAAATGCTTAAAGCTGGCAAACAAAATAATACAAAATCTCAATAACAGATCTTCTTACTCCCCAACTCCACCCACACATACACCCGCACACCCATACACACATACAAACACACAGACTTTTTAAAAATAAATTATAGTCAAAAAATAACAAAAGAACACTCATTAACACAGACACAAATAAGGAACATTTTATTTGTTGTGTTAAATATTGAATGATTCAGTACAAAAAAAACACTTTTTGTGTTCTTCTTATTTGGAATAGAGCACTAAGCTAAATCACGGTTTGAATTCATAAGGATAGCTATCACACTTCTAAAAGCTGAGAGGTATTGTTATAAAATAAATAAACTCTATGGTGCGAGTCCACAAGATAGCTATACTGTGCGAGTGGCCGCCATTGTTCATGATGATAGTGCCAACATTTGTAGATAGAGGGTGTCATGTGGTCAGCACAACAAACCCTCCAGCCGTTATCTCACTTTTATAGACTGGAGCTTTTAATTTTGCATTTAAGTACATTTATCCTCATGAGGCTGAGTTTGTTTCCAGACACACTACTTCACATACAAATTCATGCATCTCCAGGGATGAAACCTGGGACCTCTGGATCGGTAGCCAGGAAATCTAATAAACACAAAAACACATACATAGTGTACAAGTATCTAAGCATGTGTTTTTGTTTTTATTAGATTTTATATCAGGTAAAAATTTGTATCCTAACATTACTCAGCTGTTCCCGATTGTACTGCAATGTTGTGTTCTTGGTGCTGTTTTAATTTTTAAAATATTGATTACAACGATTAATCACATGTGTACTTTACATTATCTAATATTTAATTCTAATAGGAAAATTAAAGTCTAGTACTTGAACCTAGCAAAAATATATTTTATTTGTCTACATCTTATTTAAGTACTTAATAACATCCCTTCATCTACCTCCAAAGGAACTAGACTCAAACCTTATAACAAATTTGGTCAGTAGAGAGGATGGGAAGAAAAATGAAGAAACAAATTGTTTGAAAAAAATGTAATTACTAAAGCTACACACGCTATTAGAACACCCGACCTTACCCGCTTCAGTGACTGCATGATCTAAGGTGTCACTCTTGCAATAGACTAGACTGCCCATTAAGGGTAGATCAGGGTTCGATTCCTGGTCGTTTTTCCCCCTAAATTGTTTCCCACTCTACTTCCATGTGAATGCAGGTACACTTCCTATTAAATTCAACCTTACTCATCCTTAATCCATTAGCTGACCCTGATCTATAGGTTTGGGTTTAATCTCAACTGGTTGCCTTGAAAAAAAACCTTGTGATTTTCTTATCTCCTCGAAACAGATGCTTCCTGTTCTAGGTTAAATTGTTCAAGTCAATGATACAATGCAACTTTCATAGGAAAGGCCTTTTAAGAAATAATATGGTCTCTTTTTACTGCGGTCGACTGATAACAACTTATTATACTAGTGTTATATGGGTATTGAATATTGATAATATCTTACAAAAATGACAGCTACAGATCACATGGCTTGACATAAGAATACGTGAAGGTAGATCCAGAAACTTTTTTAAATGAAAATTGTAATATAGTTAATATTGCCACTAAATCTATGAATAAAGTTTTGAACATCCTTATTACAAACAGACAAAATTTCTCATTTTATTTCTTCTGACCCAGTTTTTAATAAAAAAAAAATTAATTAAAAATTTACAATTTCAGCTTTGAGATACACAACTTGTGGCTACTTATTTTAAAATTTCCGCCCTCTGCATGCTGTAGATATCACACAGTGCTCATGACAGACAAACACTCTTCATTTTATTAATACAGATATATGATACCCACACTTTCACTCATCTATATTGTTTATTTAGGTAAATAAAGACACACATCCAAGGTTTTGTGTCTCATAATACCACTGACTACTACATTTAAATATTTCAAGGCCAAACTTGGTATATATGTACATTTTTTCCCAGAGGTTTTGCGGCAGGGATCTACACGACCAACTCTCCAGAAGCGTGTCATTACTGCGCAGAAAATAGTCAGGCCAATATAATTGTAGTAGAAGACCAAACACAACTGGATAAGATTCTGCAGATCCGGGAAAGATTACCAGAACTTAAGGCCATTATTCAGTACAGAGGGACCCCGCCTGATACACCGGGAATTTATAGTGTGAGTCCATCATAGAGTTCTTAACAAAGGTATGATTGGTTTAATTGCTCATCTGGTGAGTTAAAATTTGGTTCAAAAGGGAGCGATTCGCATTGAATCACCTCACTGAGGTGAAAACCCACAGGTATTTACAGTGTAGTTTTTTCGTCCTCTATTCAAATGAATATATCCTTGACGCTTCCAGAATTTTTCTGTGGAGCAGAATATCCAAAACAAGATCAAACCCAGCCTTGTGAGGACAAATGAAGAGCTACTTAAATAAATAAGTAGCAGCTCTGCTCTATAAAACTGAGATTAAGGTATTTGTTGTGCTGACCACATGGCACCCTCTATGCACATATGTTGGCATTATCATCGCTAACAGCGGCAGCTGCTCGGTCGGTATAGCTCGCTTGCAGGCTTACGCCATGGAGTTATTTTTCTCTTCAAATAAATCGTGGTGCATTTCTTTAAAATTTATCAACGCATCCTGTCCTCTTAAATTATTCCATGCTACAAGTATTTCAAGTGGGTATTGCAACTTATAGCACTTATATATATATATATATATATATTAATGTACACTTTTACACTTTGTTTACATTGATGGATTACACTATGGATCTATCTTATAGGATACTCCATGGTGTAATGCCTGTAATCTATTAAGGTAAGTAAGACTGCTATATTTCATATTTCAGAGTAAATAGAGTGTATTTTAGTATATTGTCAAATTATAATGTTAAATATTAGTTGCAATTAAATCATTATCATCGATTAATATTTATTCCTAAATTTCATCTGTCAAAATCAAATAAGACAATTCTCAGTTTAATTATATTTTCATTCAATATTATCTTATTTCTAACAGTGGGACGATGTGATGAAAATGGGCCAAGAAGAATCAGATGAAGAATTGGAACAAGTACTCAAGACGATTGCAATCAATGAGTGCTGTACTCTGGTGTACACTGTAAGAACTATATTTAACTTTGTCTAGATACTGATCAAACACAGGTTTTACTCTCTTCATCAGTGTACTTTAGTGTCAGTAATAACCATCAGTAATTTAAACTATCTGCCGCTTGTTTTTGATAACAATGATGGTGTGCATGCTTATATTGATTTATACTAGTTATTAATTTCAGGACAAACACAAAATAAATGGTACAGCGCACCGCACAGACTTTCTCTCTCTGTAATGTACCCTAAAAATCATTTTAATTGGCAAATGAAAATAGCCAATTTATTTATAATCTTAATCAACGCCTAGATACGACCTATTTTTTCTCTTTTCACCCCTTATAAAACTACTAATAATTTTAAGTTTTAATAGACACACAGAAAGACGGCATTGCAAAGACTATTTTTTAGGGTTCGGGGGGTCATGAGACGTCGACATCCATCAACATTTCAGCTTAGATTTCTTTACGGTCGCAATACTTATACTTTAAAATTGAGTATAGATTGAAAGTTATTGATTTTATAAAAATAAGTTTTGAATAAAATATATGTATTATAAATATATATACATATTATGTAATGCTAAGTAATTTCATATCTCAAATAGTTTCGGACATATTATAACAAATGTTAATTTACGCATCAGACCTAAGCTCTTAAAGCCATTTTGCTGAAATATTGAGAGTAGCCATTTTGTTTGGAATATTTATTAATGTTTATAAATGAAATTTAATCAAAATCGTTAAAGCCGATTTTGATAAAATCGACTTTTTCTCTTTTTGCCCTTAAGTAAACTACCCTTAATTTTAGGGGCAGATATCCAATTCCAAAAATTCCTTGGGGTAACCCTATGAAAACCCTAGATATCAAGTTTTAGCTCAATCGGTAAAATAGTTTAGGCTCTAGTTGGAGGTACAGATAGACAGACAACTTTTTCGGATTCAGGGAGTCATGAAACGTCAAGATTCATCAAAATCTCGAGTTCGATTTTTTTGACGATCACCATAATTTCGCTACCTGTAAGATAGAGAGAAAGTAAAAAGTTACCCTAATTCCTACTGCATTTGTGTTTTTTTGCGTGAATAAATTTTATCACTGTACGGACTTCACACACAGCAGGATTATTGATTATACGAGTAGTGTTCATTTTAACGCATTTGTACACAACAGTAAACAGTTACAGAGCTTTGACAACTGAGGTGCTGCTTTGTAACTAATCATTCTAATGACCTGTGCATGTACCAACATGGTTGCGCCCATAACACGTCTATCATGATCAATCGGCACTTATTTTTCGAACACCCCTCATACATAGTTTCAACATGCTATTAGATTTGAAAAGCTTTATGCAGATCAAAAACTAATAGAAATTTTAGGTACCATCAAGTATTGACTTATGACTAATATTGAAATTTAAGGGGTTTGAAAAAAGAGTGTGTGTGAAAATATTTGCCCCAAAAAAGAGATGAGGCTACTGGGGAGTGTAGGAGTTTATATAATGATGAGTTACATGCCCTGTATTCATCACCAGACATTGTTATAGTAATCAAATATATTGGGTTACACAGTGTGAATGGATGAAACTAGAACTACAGTTACGGGTTAGTATTAGCAAACCAATGGTAACCTAGACGCAGATGGGAGGATAACATTAGAGATAGGGTGCAATGAGGTGAATTGGATAGAACTAGTTTATGATAGGGTTAGGGTGTAATGAGGTGGACTGGATAGAAATGGTTCAAGATAAGGCTAAAGGATAGAGTGTAATGATGTGTACTGGCTAGAACTAGCTAAAGAAAGGGATAGTAAGAATAAATTTATCCTGAATCTTCCATTCCATAAATTCCTTAAGGATATTTCAGAGTCAAGGAAATACAGGATTTAGGATTTTTATTTTTATTTTTTCTGCGTCTATTTGGAATTTGTTTTATATCTCTAATACTGATCATTGGTGGTTTCATCCCAACATAATTATAGGAAAAACTTATTGACCAGAACCCAGACCATTAATTCAACACTTGACTGAATGTATCATAACAACAACTTTTAACATTAAGTTATTATTTCTATTTTTCTCTTCAATTTATACTTCCTCTTGTATTCATAATTAAAATAATAATTTTGTACTCTAGATTTATAAGGAAAACAAATATTCGGATGTATCTAGTGGATTTAATCCAACTCTAGTTTATTGTGATGATTTTTTCCCAACCACTAGTCTGGCACGGTGGGCAACCCTAAGGCTGTGATGCTGAGCCACGACAATTTAACCTGGAGTGCTCATGTGGTGGGAGAGTATCTTCACGTTGTACCTGGCTCTGGAGAGAAACTAGTCAGCTTCCTTCCTCTCAGTCACGTCGCTGCTCAGGTGAATCCAGCAGTTCTAATTCCTACAAATGTTGTGATTTTATAGCAATTGTAATATACTCTATAGCAGGGATGTGTATAGGTTAAGTTGGTCAATCTGGACTGAACTGACAAGAGTAGTCATAGCAGGAAGTGATGGACAACATGCTCCATTCTAAGACTCTATCTTTGACCTGTTTGGTGTTATTACATGTGTTAGTTATGTGGTTCGTGTAGAAGACTAAATATGTGTATGTGTAAGTACACAACAGCAATAAAAACATAATTACATATTTCTATCTACTCCTCTATCAGTACAGTATTGTGGAAGAATGTATGATTGCTACATGGAGACAGTGACTTTGATGACTAAGCTGCTGTGCAAATAAACCCATTGTGTTTTACTTTTCAGTGTGTTGATATCCACTTGGCTTTATTTGAAGCTGCTACTGTATACTTTGCTGATAAGGATGCATTAAAGGTAATTTATTTAGTAAACATTATATGTCTGAATTTTTATTTTTTTAATACTTTCAAATCCAAACAAACCCGCTTCGGTGACTGCATAGTCTAAGACATCACTCTCGCAATATACTAAACTGATGATAATGGGGAGATCAACGATCTAATCTGTGTTGGATGTATTGAGGGTGACTTTTCTAGAATGGTTTTACACTCTCCTTCCACACAAATGCGGGTACACATCCTCTAAATTCAAATTAATTTCATTCTTAGAACATAAGCATAATTAGTACACATGCATTTAATCCAAATTAATAGCAAGACATGCTACTAATTAAAAAAAGAACTAAACTGCTTTTCATTATTTGAGGTGCGTAATATTATACATGGAAGAAATTAAAGGTGTACATTGAATTTTTTCCCATCATTCTTTCTTGTACCTTTATCTATGTAAATTATAATGCTTTAAGAGTTAAAGTTATATAAAATCTCGTCGTGTACTTTCAGTTACTGGTACATTTCTTGTCTTTGTCCTTGATGTTATTAGTTCCTTTTATATGTCCCATCTTTCTTTACCAATTTCCTTTCCTCCCTGTTTGTTTGTTGGTCTCATCTTTTAGAAAGTTGTGTGTTGCAAGTTTTCCCCTCTTGAATAATTCCGAATGAACAAAACCTAGGTTGAGGGATTGGGCGGTAAGATCTATTTTCTTTAAGAAGCTTATATTGTTGATTTATTAAATGTCAGCAGTGTAACGTGTGGTTTTCTATACTTTGTGTAAGTAATATTTGTTTATTCCTATCATTTGTTCAAATTTCTCTTCTATTTACTTTCTTCCAGAAAACGAGTTTCTTTTGTGACAGTTGACACAAACTTATAGATACTGTACAATTTTCTTAGTAATGTAATTCTTGTTTCCTTGGCTTAATTGTGACATGTACGTTTTTTGTTTTCAAGAGAAAGTGCTTTTATAAACGTGATTAAAGCAACATCATTATCAACTATTTCCAGCCTGTGGCAGAGTCAGTTCCATCTTCCATCTTAATCTTTCCTTCCATCATTCTTCCTCTTTCATCTGCTTATATTCTAATCCTCTCACACACTTTGTAACGTCTGACCCTGGTACTTGACTTATTTATCTTCTTCCAACTCTCTTGCGAATAGGTGCTATTTTTGAGATACTAATAACTTCTCTAGATGATTCAGAGTGTAGTTAGTTTATTTTCACATGAATTTAAATTTACAGTTGAGCCAGTTTTGTCAAACGTGTAAACATTGTACATAATATACATTAAATAGACAGTATTCCCATATATTCATACATTTTGATCTGATCATCCAAAACACGTCTACTCCATTAGACCTTCAAGTGTGGTATATTTTTTTTACAAGATTAGCGTCTTTCTGAGCTGAGGAATGTGAACCCCATAGTTTCTTACTCTCGAACTCAGATCACTACTTGATTTCTTTCCATCGACCAATGGGGTTATTTTCTACGAGCGCGAAAACTATAAATGGACACGGCTTTAATCTGCATCTGTTATTAATACTGCATAATACAACCTGGAAATAAACCATGCTTCTGACACATGCAGCTAAACGAAAAAAAAGAAAGAAACATGGCTGTAGTTTAGAAAATATGAGTTTAATTTAAATTAACTGAAAAGAAGAAATATGAAAATATTTACTCTAAAATATGATCTTAAATATTAATAAAAACAAGAAAATCAATATCATTACAACTCGCATCTATCTGCTCCTCCCACCTCTTTCTTGCTCTCCCTTCAGGTATTTTTCTTACGTACTTCATCTTCATCAATATCTCCTTGGGATGCTTTCCTTTTCCATCCTTATTATTTAACATTTCATATCAGCCATGCTTCCTCTATTATCTCATTTACTACCTGTACGCAGTGGTGGAGTGTGATCTTTCTTTTTGGTGGGGCCAGGTCAAAGCTCATTGGTAATGATTTTTTTTCATCATGTGTTAACTGATTAAATAAAATTCACTTAAACTTTCCTAATTTTTAAAAATTACTATAATTTCAAAATCACTAAACAATTCTACAAATAAAAGGATTAAAAGAAAATATGTTTTGAACTAAGCTTACCAAGTGATGACATTATTTGTAAAAAAAGTTGGGTGAGTCTGTCTCTTAAGGCCAGTTCATGATTACCGCAGTATTTTAAGCGTTATATTAACTTGCCTATTTTTTTGTCATGTGTTCATTGTGTTTTTGAACTGTAATTTTGAACACAGAATTTATCTGTGATGCAATATTTACTGTTCCAAATGTTTTAAACTTGAATGCATATTACAAATAAATTGCACATTCCTCATAATTTTTAAATTCATTCACTTAAATATTTAAACTCTCTACAAGCCTACTATTGTCCACAAACCCTCACCACCGACTAATGAACAATAAAAACCAAATAAGATAGCTTTTTCTTCACTCACAGTTAACCACAATTGTTTACCAAACCAAGCATTAGAGAAAGTTAAATGTAAAATCATTAAGCTGATATGTTCCTAAACGTTTGATTTCAAGTTTACTTTGCAGTTTTAATGAATAAAACTGAGTTTTTAATCAAGAATCTACTTTATTAATTTTAATTAATCATTTTCACTCATCATCTTACTTCTTGGGACTTAACACATAGTAAAATATAAACAGACTACAAAACAAAATATAGTCCTGCTAATCCTACTAATATGTTACCTTAATTATTCTTACTAGGGCTACTTACAAGTTACCTTAATTATTCCTACTAATGCTGCTCATGAATTACTTTAACTAGCCCTACTAGGTCTACTTATGAGTTATCTTAACTATTCCTATTAATCCTACTAATATTTTAAAATTTTCCTTGATATATTATGTTTTAGTTATTTCAACATTATAGCTCTCAAAACTCATTATATTGCATGTACTACATTGTATTATAAACTTTTAGAATACAAATTTTGTTTGGATGGATGGTTCATATTCACTTGACTATCGTTTAATTTATACATTCATATCCATATAATAAACCATTAGCCACCTTGAAAATCTAATTATAACCATTGTAACCATTTAACATGGATATCGTAGGTGACCTGGCGGTCTAGGGGTAAGGTGTCAGACTTCTGTGCTGGGGTCCGGGGTTCAATCCTCAGTCCCAGCACAGATTTGTCTGATTACCAAACCCTTCCTTCACCTCTGACAAGATGTGTATTAATCACGACTCGTGAATGTGTGGAATGCCAGGCCTCCACCGTGGTTCGAATCCAATGTTAAATTGTAGGTCCTCCATTTCATCTCACAATCACCCTACCATTACACATTAGAGTTAGTGCGTAAAACCCAAACGGATAGTAAGACGCGGTGCTAATAACAACAATAAAAACACCACAACAACCACAACAACAACAACCACAAAAACTCTCACATGCCATATTAAGAGCTATAAAAAAGGGTGATGGAGGGTGGGGGGGAGGGGGAGGAGCTCCTCCAAAAAGTTTCTGAATATTATGAGGAAAATTGAGCATATATTTTATGCATGCGGTATTTAATTTGGTTACACAAAAATATATTTGTGATGGATAGTAATCGGGTGATAATACAAAAACAAACACAAACTTGTTCATACAAAGTGATCCTGTTTAGATGGATGATTATGAGTATATCTCGGAGCACTTCTGTAGATTTAAAATTATAAGATTTACATTTAATCAAGCTATACCAATATATACTCTATATGGTATTTCAAAACCTTAAGCATTTATAAACTATTTTTTAGTATTGAATTGTCAAAATTTTTCTCCACACCAAGTCGCCCTATGATGCAACACCTGGTTTGAGCGATATTCCCTACATAAGCTATGCATTACCTGTGAGATGAGTCGAACTCTTAAACCTAACATATTAAATGAAACAAGAGAATAATGACCCCTTAGCATGCAATAAAACTAGATATTTAATGGCTGGAATTTTGCCAAGTACCTGGGTTTGACACTTATTAACCAAGCAAAATATTATTTTTAATAACATAGTTTAAAATACTGTGTTTTACCTTTTATTTGGTAACATTTAAATACGATGGTTTGTGTACATTGCTATGTAACCTGTTTTGCAATCTTATTTTCAGGGCAGTCTGGTAAACACACTTCAAGAAGTTCGACCCACAAGGTTCCTTGGAGTCCCCCGGGTCTGGGAGAAAATATATGAGAAAATGACTCGGATCGGCAGTCAGAATGGAGCTATTAAGAGGTCTATAGCCACATGGGCCAAAGGACATGGTTTGCAACATAACTTGGACAAGATGAATGGGTTAGTAGCATTCTTCATAGCACAAACATTTAATTTATTATTTGAAACATTTGTTGAGTTATCTCATATTCAGTCCAATCATCAAAGGAGGAGCCTTTTTGAAAATAAAAACTTTTTTGTGATCAATATTGCATTTCCATATTTTTCTAGATTTATTTTATAGGTATTGATTTTACTTACTTATTTACTCTATGGCATTAGGAACTCAATGGAAGTTCATTGCTGCACCCACAAAAGTAAGCCACCTATTCCTATCTTGAGCTTGTTCTATCCAGTCCACCTCATTATCATTGTCTAGTGAATTTGGCATGGATGGTCATATGTTGCGGTCGCTTCGTGCAATGTATTAAAAAATTCGGCAACAATGCAGAAGTTAATTCTGGAAAGTACTACAATCATTGAAGGAAGTGTGAGAGGTTGTGAGAGTGTAACTTAAAAACTGGGGTGAGTTATTCATGTTTTCATATTATTAAAGAATTATACTAAAAATACAATTATTCTTATATAATAAAAATACAATTATTCTTATATAATAAAAAACAGCTAAATTTTCCACTAATTTTGTTAAAAGTTTGGACTATGTAGCCCAAAGGGTTCAAAAGTTACTAAACAATCTAATTTCAATGGTAATGGAAGCTAAGGTCATTGCAGCCTTAGTGAAAATTTCCATTGCTATTGCAATACATGTGGTGAGATGAAGAAGGAATGAGTCAGGGCAATTAACTAATAGCTCATAGCCAATGTTTAATTGTAGAGCACCTATAGGTTATCAAGAACCTTGAGTTGCCAAGAAACCAGGGGTTGGAAAACTTCTGGTTCTAAAATAGAGGTAAAGGAGGTCAAGGAAACAAATACAATAAGTGAATCAGCATTTGTGAGTTGTTATTATAGAGGCTTAAAAATGACATTTAAGTGATTGTTTCACTCACAAATGAAGATGTCTAAGGAAGTAAAAAAGAAAAAACCGATTAGTGCCACAAAGGAGCTTGCCTCCTCTGAGCCCGAGGAAGAAGTACAAGATGTTGTGAAAGAAGAAATAAAGGATGCAAGCCAGAAGATGATAACGATGAATGAGTTCATTGATGAGCTTTTTCAGGACAGAAAGGTGAGTGCGGGGGTTACCAATAGATTGAAATCGGAGGTTAACAACTTGTTGTTGGTCATCGCAAACCTAGAGTGGCAGGTCCAGCAGCTGACGTTGGAGAATACAAGACTCTGAGAAGAAGAGCAGAGCAGGAGTTGAAGAAAGATGATCAACATTTGCCCAGATCATCACCGCTGGGGCAACAGGATGGCCGCCAAGATGGCTCCGACACAGCGGATCAACAGAGAGACGGGAAACAAAACAGCCAAAGTTTTCATTTCATCTAGCAAAGGGGAAGGTACAAAGGATGTACAAGTAAAGGTAATGTCCAAGCTCAATCCTGCCAAGGATAAGATCCGGATCAGGTCTATTTGACCAGCAGGGAAGATGGTTGTAATAGAGACTGAGGACAGTGAAGACACAGAAAATATCAAAAATGGGATTCAATCACTTGAGGGCCTCAAAAGTGAGGATCCAAGGAAGAGACAACCACTAGTTACTATATTTGATGTACCATCGGACATGACAGTGGAGGAACTGGCAGAGACAGGTTATAAACAAACCTAAAGGGCAGAATCACCCAGAAGGAGTTTTTAGAGGGATTTGAACCTAGGCTCAAAACAGGAGTGAAAAAGAGACGGGTCACCAACCATGTGGTAGAGGTATCCGCAAGGGTCCGGAACCTACTGTTTGGGGGCCGTGTCTACTTACATTTCAATGGTGTCTCGGTGAAGGATTACTTGGTCATTACGAGATGCAACAGGTGCAGGGATTTAGGGCACAGGGTGAAATTCTGCCCTAAAAAGGAATTGGTATGTGGTAACTGTGGGAAGGTGTGACATGAACTCAAGGAGTGTAAGGAGAAAACTCAGACGTGTATACCATGTGATAATAGAGGAAAAGATAAGTGTAAGCATCCTAACACCAGAGAGTGCTCCACATACCAACTGCTTTTAGATAGACAGATACAGAGTACAGACTATGACGAGTTACGACATAATGGCTCTAATGACGGTGCTACAGAAAATACTGGACACATTAAATGAGATGGATGTGGACACACACAATAGGGGAAGTAAAGGTGAGTCTGATGATAAAAAGAATAATTCCCCCTCAAGTTGGGGGAGGAATATGAGGAGAACAGAAAGGTATAGAGAAGGCAAATCTGAGACGAAGATAAGCACCCAACCGGAACAACAGGTAGGAGAAGGTAGAGGTAGAGACAGAGGAGGTAACTTCAACCTCATTTATGGAAGAGTATAAGCGTTAGCTCTGGAACATCGAGAGGTGGAAGTTTTTGAAATAAGATGGGTTATAATACATAGGAGAGTAGTTGAAGCTGAGAAGGAACAAAAGGAAGAAACAGGTATTGAGAAGCACCCGTCAAAACCACTGGAAGTGTCCACTGAGAGTGAGAAAGCAGAGGACGGGGATGAGAGGAAAGCAGCGGAGGAAGAAGAAGAGAACAAGTTGGAGGATATGGTAGATCTTGGTCAGATATACAATAACTTTGAGGAGGCTCTACAGCTGTCAAGGCTGGAAGAGCAGCAAACCCTCCACCTGGCCATGAGACACGTAATAAAAACTGGCCATGAGAAAGGTAATTCTGTTGCTTTCGCCACCCCCGAGGCCTTGGACAAAATACACGAGCCTACTTACTGAAGCGGGACAACTACTGGAAATGATTCACAAAGTATTTGAAAGAAATGACAAAAAGCTTGATATAGAGGTCGCGTTGCCGGCATTTTTTATAAGAAAACAACCGAATAGCATTTGACTGGAAGGAAGCTTGACCCAAATGTTATGTTTCTACACATAATCTGTTTGCAGGAACCGTATAGTACCCTAGGCGGGAATATATCACAGATGTCGATAAATGCGAGAATAGTGGTATCTGGGAAGTCACCAATGAGTGCAGTAGTGGTCTTTAATAAGCATATAACGATCACAAGGTTTGATCAATTATGCAACGAAAGAGCCACTAGTGTTGAGGTAAGATCGAGAATAGGCACAGTCATTCTTGTAAATATGAAATTACAGTATAGAGAATATATAGAACCATATTTAGGAATGATTGAGGCAGTAGATGACATCTATGGAGGATACAAATTCTAGGCCACCCCTGTGGTTCAGCAATGTGTGGAGGAGAGCGGATGGAAGAAAAGGAGGATATCGTGCCTATAAAAGCAGAGAGAAATTGGAGGAGATAATTGCGTCGAGAAAACTTATAGTAGCGAACCTACCGGAGAATCCACCAACATACCAATGGAGATCTGGGGCGAGTTCCAACATAGACGCGACATTTCAAAATAAAGAAGCTGGGGAAATGGTTGCTAACTGGAAAGTGTTGGACGGAGTGACAATCAGTGACCATAATTTGATCACCTTTGAAATAGAAATAGATGGTAGAAGGCAAGAGCAGATAGACATGGAGAAAAGGATAAGAGACAACATAAGGAAGGCAAACTGGGACAGGCTAAGAGGGTTTCTAGTGCTGCCGCCTGAGGTGGCTAAAGGAGGAAATGTCAATATCGCCACCAAGGAGTTTACCAGGTAAGTTCAGAGAGCTATGAGGGCATCCATACCAATGGTGAAAGATACATTGAATATAAACAATCGACCATGGAACGAACGACTTGGTAGACTCCGAAAGGAGATGAGGGTAGCACGAAGGAGATATCAGAGGTCTATAGATCCTGCTAGTCGTGGACTGCTTCTCAATGGGTATAGATGGAAAAAAGAGTTTGAATCCACCCTGGTGACAGTGAAGAGAGAAAGCTGGGAGCGATATGTGCTGGAGGAATTGAGGAGTAACACATTGGGAATACTGTTCCAGATAGCTACAGGAAAAGTAAGGCCCTCATCAATTATCTCGACACTATAGTAGCTGGGGGGAGGATTTATATCAAACTTGGAAGAATCAGTGAGGCTGCTGATAGACACCCTTCTTCCAAACGAAGACGGAGAAGACGACAAAGGACAAATGATAGCTAGACAGGACATGACGAGTAATTACGATAATTATGAGGCGACAGATCCGGTAACCCAGGATAAGGTAATAAGACTTGTGGTTGAAATGAAAAAGAAGGAACCTGGACCAGATGGGATCAGGGTGGAGGTCCTTCAAAAGATCAACGAGCAGGTAGCACCCTTCTTAGTTAGATTGATGAATGAGTGTGTGGCTCAGGGCTGCATACCAAACATAAGGAAGCAAAGTGAGGTAGTTATCCTGAGCAAGGGAGAAGATAAAGATCCGCAAATCCTGAAATCTTACAGACCGATATATTTCTTAAATGTATGCTGAAAATTGCAAGAAAAGATCCTATGCAATAGATTGCAAAAGCATAGAGAGGCTGTGGGGCTGTATCAACAACAGTACGGTTTCAGTAAGGGCACTATCTGTGAGGCCATGCGTCTGGTAAATAGGGCTAGAGGTAATACAAAATGGGGATATTCGTGGACATTTCAGGAACGTTTGACAACTTGTAGTGGCCAGCGCTATTTGGAAGGCTGAGAGAAATGAGATGTCCGGGGAACCTCTACAGGAGTCTTTTGGACTACTGTAGTGGAAGATACGTGAACCTGAGATGTCCAGGAATGACACTAAGTAAAAAACTTACGAAAGGTTGTCCCCAGGGATTGGTCTTTGGGCAGATCTTGCGGGACGTAGCACTCGAACCTGGTTTAGTGAAGATTGAGTCAATCCCTGAAATGGCGGGTGTGGTTGCCTTTGCGGATGATATATTCATAATAGTCTAAACAACATCTAGAAGAGAAATAGAAGCCTAGAATGACTCAGTTCTCGCTGGGTTGAACTCTTGGTGTAAAAAGGTAAACCTGAGTTTAGTTCCTGCAAAGACAACTTACGTGATATTCAAGGAGGTACTCAAGAGGAACCAGAGGGTGTGGATTGATGGACAGACGATAAGACGAAGCAAGGATACCAGATACCTGAATGTGACGCTGGATGAGAGGTGCAACTTCATGACACATGTGAAGAACTCATATGGAAAAGCTTTGAGAGCTATGAATAAGATCATCGGCATAGGCCAGGGCAGATTTAAATTGTCTATGAGGCTGATCAGATTGTATCACCAGGCAATGTTGGTCTCCATTGAGGTGTATGGAGCCGGCGCGTGGGCTCATCGGCTCAAACAGGTAAGAATCAGAAGCCTTCAGAGAAGTTTACTTTTGAGGCTATCTGGAGCGTACAAGACTTGCCACAAACGCTTTGTGTGTAGCCTTAGGTATCTGGACCTTGGGCATAGAGGTGAGGAGGAGAACTGTATTGTAATGGATAAGGAACAGAGATATGGAGAAAGTGGCTAATCTCACGAGAGCAGAGATAACAACGCGACCTAAGGTCAGGAAATATTTTGAAGAGGATTGGCACGATGAGTGGGAGCGGAGCAAAACAGGTAGAAGAAGGCATAAGATATTTCCAAGCGTTGCTGAACGGTTGTGAATAAAGTACCTGCAGCCCTCTCCAGGTTTGGTACATTTTATTACTGAGCATGCTCCATATAAAGCTGCTCTCTTCGCTAGATGACTGACGGATACAGGAACTTGCGATTGTGGTAGGGAGGCGATGCCATAACACTTCTTACTAGAGTGTATTGAGATGTTGGAAGATAAAATGAACTTACAGATACCATTGCAAGCGAGCATGGTTTATCACATACTGTGTGACGTGGACCGATGGATGCAATCGTGGATAATGTGCCCAAATACAAAAGGGATAAGTACTTAACTGCAATGAAAAAATAGAGGACAAAATATACTGGTCAACTTAAGACAAGGGTACAGGATGGTGAGCAACAGTGACGTTTCAACAGATATAGATGACACATAACAGTACGGAATGAGTAATTCAATAGGTGTGACAAAGACAAACTGGATTATCAGCTGGCTAGGTAGAATATGGTGGGGATCTCCAGACAAACCGGAGTATAGCTGAGGGAAGGAGTGCTCTCTGGATTCCAGTAGTGTGAACTGCTGATGAACCAGAGGGCGCCTTGATACCAGCTAGGGGGTACAAGAGAACATCTTCAGACGGGAGAATCAACCCCTCACTCACACACTTGGCGACAAGTGTGTGATGCTGGGCTGGAGCTGTCGGACATCTGGTCCATCCACCGATCCATCGGATGGCTGCTCTCATTTTAGAAAATGGATCGGTGATAACAACTGAAAGACCCTGCAGCCAACTATAAGAAGGACTTGCACTTAGGTTAAGTTAGTATTAAGTATTTTTATAAATCCTTAGGTTAAATTAGTTATAAGTCAATATGTGATATTGTGGGTAGTAAGTAGAGCGAAATCTCCTGTAGGGCGCCTTCCCAGATGGTAAAGAGGGGGATGCCCACTCTCGCTGATATGGGGACTATTAGATCCAGAATGCGGTGGGACACCAAGCGGGGCAGGGTACCGGGGGCGGACCAACTAGTAGGATAGGTATAGGAAAGAAGGACAAATAGGACTTTTAGATTTAGGTGATTATTCTATTTAAAAAAAAACATAGCTAAAAGATGTAATGTTAATTCAAGATGTAGATTTAGGTCCTGAGCTACATGCTAGGAATCGGGATAAATAGTGTAAATAAATGAATCATTACAGCCTAGCTCTTTCAGGTCCATTCTAATGTTATCCTCCCATCTGCATCTAGGTCTTCCCAATGGTCTCTTCCTATTGGATTTGCCAGTAAATACTTTAAACACGGGTTTTGATTCTTCCATTTGCGATGTATGTCCTGCCCGCTGTATTTTATGAGATTTTACTTCCCTAACAATGTCTTATGATGAATACAAGGTAAGCAACTCATCATTAATTAACGTCCTCCACTCCCCAATATCTTTGTGATATCTGCAGGTGACATGACTAACTGATGTTTGAATATGTGAAAGTAGATTGTAGGTAACTTTTATAGATGTGTATAACCTGTACAGGTAGTAAGACCTTTTCTGGCAGATAAAGCTCTTCCTATGAAAATTGAGGGGTGTCATTTGATATATTATGGTCCCCACCACATATTAAACATAGACTGGGAAGTGTTTTCCTTGTCTTTGTCCTCTCTGGGTGCTAAAACTCAAGTTCCAACATTATAGGTAAAAATGATTCTACAGCACACAATAAACAATCTAGATCATCACTCCAAAGTTTCTTGTTCATAAGATTTAAAAATCTCTCTCATTCTGTCTATGACAACTTGAAGTTTGAAATTGGAGGTGGAGGTGTCACGTCACAAGGTGATGAACAAACATTTTTTCCCCGAACCCTTCAAGAAACTTCATTCTTGTACCTTTCAATGTTTCAGAATTGACAGCAACAGTTTGGGGTACTCTATGGCGTCCCTACTAGTGTTCAGTAAGATCAAGAAGGCCCTGGGTTTGGACAGGTGCAAGACGTTCCTCAATGGGGCAGCACCACTCTCAATAGAAATCAAGAAATATTTCCTCAGCCTTGATATTCTACTCTGTGGTGTAAGGAAAATAAATCATAAAAATAAAGGTTCATGGAGTAAACTAAGAGTTAAAGATAACATTACAGTTTTATATAAAAAAATAATGGATACAACACAATCACACAAACTTTCTCATAATGTGTATTAAAGCTTGGAAGAAAAAAATAAGTTTTCAGTAAACTAATTTAAAGTATGTTTTCCTCATAAAAACAAACATCATCTTGTTAATCAAAATAAAAACTCTTTATATACTGATTTTAAACCAAATTGTTCAAAAATTTCAAATAAAAATAAACACATTATTATTTATCTTGTAAAATAGTTACCTGATACCGATTTTTAAAAATATTCAAATTTAAAAATAAAGTCATCAGTAAATGAATCCCCCCCCCCCCCCCCCTCCCTTCTTTATATACTTTCAAGATGTTAAAGAAAGAGGGGAGTAGGACAGACACATAAAAGAAGAAGAAAAAA
>CABFOV010002539.1:61580-83400 GCA_902141375.1 Timema poppense
CCCCAAACAAATATACAGTTTTATTGTCATGTCAAACAATCCCCAAATATACACTTAAAACAATTGTCAGAGCTATTTCCAAAAAATTTGGCATTAAAAAAAATGTCGAGGCACTGCCTCATAACATCTACGTTTAAGTTTGAACAAAATCTATCATTTCATATCTGTGTCCAGGGACAAACAGACATGGGTGGGGAGAAACGGAATAGTAAAATCCACTTTTTTATGTTCAGACAGACATAAAACAAAAATATATTATAAAGTCGTCAACAATTTTCACGATTATAGTACTTTCACTTGATATGAAAAAGTAAAAACCTTTATTTGAAATTTAATTTTTATAAACCAATATTTTATGAGATATTGGCAAATGTATTTTTAAAATTTATGTGTAGGAAATTGATTGTAATGCTCTTTGGTGATATGTTCTGTAACAATGTATACACAGTATTTAATTTATGCTATTTGGAGGAACAATGTCTATTATTTAATTTAATCTATTTTATCAGTTTTGAGTAAATACCTATCTCCAATGCTAGGCTAAGAAAGTCAGTACAGTGCACCATACCATTTATTTACTTTATGGTTTATTTAGTTAAATATTGATAATCATCAATTTAGACTAATTAACAAACTTTCTAAGAAGAAAACATATTATTGACACAACAAATTTGTTGATTTATTATTTTAAAAAATTGAATAAAAAAAATTGCATAAACTCACAGAACAAATTGGAGGATATTTACTCTAATAATTTATATATTTAAACATATGATATATTTTGTTTTAAGAAATCTTTTGATAGGATAGTAATTATTATTATATTAGCAGAATTATAACTGGAATTGATGTGAATATAATTCTTTAAATGGCAGCAATAGTTAAGCACACCCTCCAAAAATATTCTTTTGAACACGTTTCAGCTTTATGCAAGTTTTTTTTAAAAGTTGAGATATAAGACTTTTTATGATGACTTTGCTGTTAAGCTTTAATAGAACAATCTCTGTACATCAGGCATACGGTATGTCAGAAACCACGGCGGGCCACACAGTGTCCCGGGACGATATCTTCAGACTGACAAGTGCCGGGAAGAGCCTGCCCGGTACCAAAACCAAGATCTACAATCCTGGACAAGACCAGCAAGGAGAGGTGACATACATTTATGAGTGATAATTTTCTTAGACATTTTAAATCTCTATAAGGAAAACCTCTTTTCACTTTATGAAGTAATTATATTATATCTGGAAGAAGGTACAGGAAAGGTGGATAGAAACATATACAAGTAACAAACACAATATGACTTTTACAATGAAAAGAAGAACACAGTTCAGACTTCACATTGCTGCAACTGGACAAAAAGGTAATGGTTGCCTCTTGAAGAAAATCAATCATTACCGCCCAATCCCCTGACCTAAGCTTCATTGCACGAATTTCCTTTTTCTTACGTTTGTTTTTTTTGGTTTCCCCCTTTTAGGAATTTGTGTTGCACATTTCACTTTCCCTCCTGATGAGTTCTGATAGAATGAAACTTAGGTCAGGGGATTGGGTGGTGACAATCGATTTTCTTCAAGAGGCAGCCATTATGTCTTTGTCCAATGGCAGCAGTGTAAAGTGTGAACTGTGTTCTTCTTTCTAGAGTAAAAGCCATATTGTATTAATTCCTGTGTGTTTCTATCCACCACTCCTTTACCTTCTTTAGAAACATTTTAATACACTTTGTTCTATGAGTGGGTGGAAGCATATTCAAGTCTGCCGGTAATGTGGTGGGCACCATTTACTTTTTCAGGCCAAAATTATATTTGAACAAGATAAAAATGTGTGTTGCATATTATAAAAAAAAATATTATTCCAAAGAAATGTGAGTTATAATTATATAGGCTGCAAATTACTGTTTATATTCCCAAGTAAAAAACACAAATGACACACACACACACACACAAACATAATCTTTAACAAGTTTAGCTATTATAAAACATTTTAATCAAACTAAATGATTGTGGCATTACACTCACCTGTGGGCAATATTAATTTATATTTGAGTTTGTAACGAATTTGAAAATATGTTAAAATAATTTTTTTAAATCAAAATCATATCACTTTTGTTCAAACAGGAACACACGAAAAAGGGTTGGCAGGCAACATAGTGCCCGCGGACATAGAGTTGAGGACACCTGGTTTAAGGCCTCATTCTCTCAATAGGCTGGACTACTGATGACGGGAGATCGAGGTTCGAATCTCAGTTTAGTGTATCGAGTTTTTTTTCCCTAAATGGATTTCTGCTCTCCCTCCAAACACATGTGGTACACTTCCTCTAAATTCAACCTCCCTCATGCCTAGCACACAAGTTATTTAGTACATATATATATAGCCAGGAAGGGTAGTAAGACTGTACAAAAAAAAATTAGTTATTTCACCTTCAATATTACTGTAGTCTATTCACACATTTGATATTCATTTATGTATTTTAAGGTTAAGAACTATAATTTAGGCTAACAAACAATAAGCTAAAATAGGGATCACATTAAAATGGAAAAATAATATTTTGATTTATACTTCACAGTTGTATTTCATCATAAGGCTGCAAAGTATTGCCTATGTTCTAATAAATACAAACTATAGGAAGCATTATTAGCAACATTTCTGTGTAATCCATTTCATTAATTTATTTTATACATTGAAGTGTTTTATTACTTACAATAGGTGTGCATGTGGGGCAGACATATTTTTATGGGTTATTTAAACAATGAACTCAATACTTCTGAGTCGCTGGATGAAGAAGGATGGCTGCACTCCGGAGATATCGGACAGCTCGATGAGGAAGGATTTCTTTACATCACAGGGAGGATTAAGGTATGTTTAGTTTTTATTCCTCTTATTCGCTAACTTTGAGTGTTTTCTCCATTCTAACCAACTTTATTTTCCAATAGGCAATCATGGCTGAACTGTCATGACTCCATTTGTTGTGTTAACAGGAGTTGCTGATCACAGCTGGAGGTGAAAACATCCCTCCTGTGATCATTGAGGACAGTATCAAGACTGAACTGTCATGACTCCATATGTTGTGTTAACAGGAGTTGCTGATCACAGCTGGAGGTGAAAACATCCCTCCTGTGATCATTGAGGACAGTATCAAGACTGAACTGTCATGACTCCATATGTTGTGTTAACAGGAGTTGCTGATCACAGCTGGAGGTGAAAACATCCCTCCTGTGATCATTGAGGACAGTATCAAGACTGAACTGTCATGACTCCATATGTTGTGTTAACAGGAGTTGCTGATCACAGCTGGAGGTGAAAACATCCCTCCTGTGATCATTGAGGACAGTATCAAGACTGAACTGTCATGACTCCATATGTTGTGTTAACAGGAGTTGCTGATCACAGCTGGAGGTGAAAACATCCCTCCTGTGATCATTGAGGACAGTATCAAGACTGAACTGTCATGACTCCATATGTTGTGTTAACAGGAGTTGCTGATCACAGCTGGAGGTGAAAACATCCCTCCTGTGATCATTGAGGACAGTATCAAGACTGAACTGTCATGACTCCATATGTTGTGTTAACAGGAGTTGCTGATCACAGCTGGAGGTGAAAACATCCCTCCTGTGATCATTGAGGACAGTATCAAGACTGAACTGTCATGACTCCATATGTTGTGTTAACAGGAGTTGCTGATCACAGCTGGAGGTGAAAACATCCCTCCTGTGATCATTGAGGACAGTATCAAGACTGAACTGTCATGACTCCATATGTTGTGTTAACAGGAGTTGCTGATCACAGCTGGAGGTGAAAACATCCCTCCTGTGATCATTGAGGACAGTATCAAGACTGAACTGTCATGACTCCATATGTTGTGTTAACAGGAGTTGCTGATCACAGCTGGAGGTGAAAACATCCCTCCTGTGATCATTGAGGACAGTATCAAGACTGAACTGTCATGACTCCATATGTTGTGTTAACAGGAGTTGCTGATCACAGCTGGAGGTGAAAACATCCCTCCTGTGATCATTGAGGACAGTATCAAGACTGAACTGTCATGACTCCATATGTTGTGTTAACAGGAGTTGCTGATCACAGCTGGAGGTGAAAACATCCCTCCTGTGATCATTGAGGACAGTATCAAGACTGAACTGTCATGACTCCATATGTTGTGTTAACAGGAGTTGCTGATCACAGCTGGAGGTGAAAACATCCCTCCTGTGATCATTGAGGACAGTATCAAGACTGAACTGCCTTTCCTAAGCAATGTGACGCTTATTGGCGACCAGAGAAAGTTCCTCTCTGTTCTGCTTACATTTAAGGTACAGTCCATTTATTTAACTAAGATGAATTTTGATTATTTATTTTCACTGTAAACACTTTTAAATTAACCATATTTTTGAAAAGATACACAGCTTGAAACTTCAGAGAAACACTCACTTAAACTTTAATTTACCTTGAATTAGTCTGTGATTAGGATCATTACCCCCATTAGTGTCCATTTGTAATTTTTTAAATAAACAAATCTTTATACAAGCTCTGTTAAATAGTTAAAACACAAATCAGAGCTATTAAAAACCACACCATTATTATTTTGTTTCACACAAATTTGCACTTGGAGATGGCTATAGGCGAGTTTTTGCGATTGACTTGGTTATGTCTTGGTATCGAGGGTTTATGACCAAATAGTTCTGACCAAGGTGGAACGCGAAAATGATTTTGAGATGTTTCTTAAACAAAAATGGCGGTTGGTATAGAATGTACTGCAAATCGGTGGAATATAAGCTATTTAATTTTTAGTTAGGTTAGTGCTTATTTTGACTAGTCCTAATATTTACACAATACATCAAGCTAAAATAAACATATATTCCCAAAAATAACCTTGAAATCATTAATTACTTAGGTAATATTAAATAGGCCTAGATCATGATATATTCTCTTTCTTTTATCCATAACTGAACAGTTTTTAAGTACCTACTTACTGTCATGTATTTCTAGCTAGTAATTGCTGTCCATTTTAATTCACAAAAACTTAAAATCCAATAACTACAGAGTTATACTCGTTTAATTTTAACATAAGAAGTTATGCTGTTTTGAAATTGGTGCACAAATTCTTAGCTCCTTGGTCTTAAATCATGATCATACTGCTTAGTCTGGTCAAGGAAAGCATTACCAAACCAAGCTTTGGTATTGTCTTGGTTATAAACATTTTGTTAACATTGATACCAGGTCAACCGCGAAAACGCTCTGGTTGTAAACATCGGTACCAGGTCAGTCGTGAAAACACGCCTATGTAAAAATACTGTAAGAGTATAATATATGTGAAAGCGAAGGTAGCAAACCTGAAAGAATAGTTAGGTCTAGCATTGATAAAAAATACTTTTCTCCTCATAATTTCTTCACACTTGCATCTTCTAATTACTTTTATCAGTTGCACATATTTTAAAATTTTTCAATAATATATAGATGCCAAATTTTCTTTGTTTATTTATATCTTTCAAATTTAAAAAAAGGGATAAACTAACAAATTTAAAATTAATGTGAACTGTGAATATGATTAGAAGATGGAATAGTGAAGTGTACAGAGGAACGAAGAATGAAAGTTTATTTACACTCTAACATTGCCTAGCCTAACTTTGCTTTTAATGATGGTTTTCTATATGTCACTTAAATTACACTAATTTATAGTATGTTTGTACCTTTCTCAAACATTCAGAAATTATTCATTTTCATAATAATTATCTAAACTATTATATATTAACATAACTTTGCTAAGAGTAGACAGCTTTTTTTTTATAGGCTAAGGATCAAACCCTGACTGCTCGCAGTGTATCCTAAATATAGTTTTCCATCCGCATTCCAACTTGTTTCTTTCTATAAGTCACCAATAGTCACCACACTAGTGTATTACTACTAACAACTAGTTTTATCTACAGACTAATACCAACATGGAGACCGGGGAGGCGCTAGACGAAGTAACCTCGGAGGTCAAGGACTGGCTCACAAGCTTGGGTTCCAAGGCCAGCACTGTCTCGCAGATACTAGAGGAGAATAGTGAAAAGGTGAGGCCAGTCGCTTAACATTTGGTCAACACTTACGTTTGGCCTTTTCTGACCTCTCAAAAATGATTTTTTACAATTTTACAATTAGAGTCAGTTTACATGTATTTCATTGAAGCAACAACATTTCTGTAGGTTGAATAAAATTCTAAGCTGTTTTAAGACATTTTTATACTCTTAAGTAAAATTCATCACTGTGAATGGATTATATCTTGACTGTTCAATCCCTACTTTAAGTTTTTGCCAGGTAATTCAGAGGTGATCAACTGCTGAGACCAGCAGCTCAAGTTGCAATAAATTAATCTAAACACTAATTTATATTTATCAGTATTTTATTTCAACTTTTTGTTTAATTCACATAATTTTTTTGAGACCAAAATTGATATTATTTTACTATATATTAATATTATTACATCATAGGCATTAATAAATTTTATGAAAAGTGACAGCTAATATGAATACATAAATGTAGTAGCTTTTATAGCTATCATATAAGGTTATTCCTATGATCATCTGACTGTAGATGAGTAGGCTTATGCTGAAACTATTGTCCTTTCAAATCTTATCAAAGTGGATCAACTTAAAACGTTATTTTTAAATCAGGTAATGGCAGCAATTCAGCAAGGAATAGATCGAGCCAATACTAAAGCAATATCCAATGCTCAGAAAGTGCAGAAATATGCTATCTTACCAAAAGACTTCAGTATTCCTTCGGGGGAACTAGGTACGTATTGTAATTTTAAGAGAATTTATTAGGGATGGGGAATCCTTAAGGATATTAGAGATTCAAGGATTCAAGAAAATTTCAGATTCGAGGCTCAAATTCCTAATTTTTTGTTGTTAATTATCAAGTATAATTTGTTTTAGAGCTCTAAGACTGCTTATTGGTGGTTCAAAACCAATTATCATTATAAGATTAACCCAACACCCAAACCATTAATTTAACACTTAACTGAATGAATGAACGTTATAATTAATGGATTATAAGAAAGAATGTTAATCTCTTCTTTATTATTTTATTAGATTTACATTTCCTGCTATGTTCATTAATTTTTCAAGATTCAAATTCGAGATCCATGATTTGAAGGTAAATTGGAGGTTAATAAAATATCAAGTTTGAACCAACTCTAGTATTTATTCTTTAGTTAGAAAAAATATTTTAACAATACATCATCAACACTGGACATTTCCACCTCTGTCGGTCAACTGGCACAACATATTTCATTCCTGTCGATCTCGCCAAGCATCTCCTTCTCATCCGTGGTCTTCCACCCTTCTCCTTGCTCTGTAGAGCTTTCTTAGGCATTTTGTCCTCCTCCATTCTTATCACATCACCTAACCTATTCAACCTTTTCCTCTTCAGCATCTTTTTTTAATGGTATAACCTTTAAGGGAGCCCTAATTTTTTTGTTCCTTATCCTAGTAATAAATAATAACAGTACAAATATATTACATTTTAATTTGTTTTTCAGGTCCCACTCTGAAGCTTAAACGTAACTTTATTGCAGCCAAATACAGTGACATTATAGAAAGTTTTTATCCAAGCACATAACTATTAAGAGTTTGAACAGGAGTTTTCCCACATTATGTAAATGTGAGTTGATTTAAATCATAGATAACTTCAATGGTTACTATCTAGATCAGGGGTCTCCAAACTATGGCCAGCTACAAGATTATATCCGACCTGTTCCAAGATTTTATCAAAAAATAAATTAATTGTTTCTGCACGCGTGTTTCCCCCATGACACCAAGCCAGATTGCTGTCGGGATTGCAAACCTTAATTTTCAGTTGCAGGCGTCATTCCTTATACTGAACACAGAACGGCTTGACTGTACGATTTTTAGGTAGTTCCAAGTCTCCCGGCAGAGGGTTATCAAAGGAAAGTTCCGAAAGATGTTAACTAATTTAGTTATGTGGCCCGCATAGCAAAATGTTTGGAGACCCCTGATATAGATGATCAGTGAAAGATGGTGATTAATATTAACCTAGGTTGCATAAGAATATTGGTTGGAAACCCTAAAATTAAAATACGACACAATAGCTACAGTTAACTTTTGTGTGGGGATGTAATTTAGTCAGATCAGATATAGCATTTTTAAATACAACCTTTTTTTGGCCATTATGTCTTACTAACCCTTCGGGTTGTACACATATAAACTAATTGCATGTTATGGATGAGGCATAACAATTAAAACATGTTTGCTAATACTTTGACCGAACCTAGTGGTTACATTATTGCCCAATTTCTCAGTCGTTATCTAGTTTTTTGCTTAATTCCGAAAACTCTAGAGGCAGCAACTATCTTCACTTCATCGCCAACCAGTCGGCTGAGGATGAGTAAACTCATATTTTGCTTTAATATACAGTCTAACTTTCATAGGAAACTAGAAAAGTTATTAGAGCTGCCGCCACATATTTATAGTTAAAATAATGTAATTTGCAGCTGCCATCTTTGATATACAGGGTGTTCAGAAACTCATAGCCCAAACTGCACATATAGCTTGTTTGAACCAAAAGTAATATAAAATCCCTCTACACTTACACCCGGCAAACTATCCTAATACCATTAAATTGTGTTCAAAGTTTCAGCGTACAACACTGGGATAACAAAGTTGTTCAAGTATGTATGTACAACAAGTTGCATAGGAGTTAGGCGCGCGGCACTACACACCTCGGCATCTTAGAGCACGGCAGTAGATTATATCACAATTAATAGTAAACAACATACCAGTCCATCTAAAAATGGCCCCACATCACAGAAAGTTCATGTCATTATTGCATGTACAGTGCAGCGCACCTAATTTCTATGCAACCTGTTGTACATGTATGCTTGAACAGCTTTGCTCTCCTGGCACTGTACGCTGAAATTCTGAACACAGTTTAATGGTATTAGCATAGTTTTCTGGATGTAAGTATGTATATAGGGATTTTGTATTACTTTTGATTCAAACAAGCTATATGTGCAGTTTGGACTATGAGTGTCTGAATATTACCAATACCTATTACCTATTAATTAATAATACTAAAACAATAATATATTATACATTTTAATGAAAAATGTTATTTTCATATTTTCCTACATATATTTTTTAATTGGACCGTTAATTTTTAACAGTAGGCTACATAGCGAGCTTGCCTTGCTTGGTTACACCAAAGTATTGTTTATAAGATAGGGGAGAGCCATGGTTTAGTCGGTCAGAGTAGCACTGCTACATTTCAGGGTAAATAAATATACACAAAAAATTTATTTTTTAAACATGTGTAAGTTTTTTTTAGAAACATTTTTGGTCTCGTCTTGGTTATCATAAATATAATGGTACTAGTACACAAAATAGGTTTGGATATGGGAATGTTAATTCTACATAGTTCTAAACAGAAAACTGTCTAAATGCATACAAAAGAAAAAAAAACTGTTTTATTTATTTGAATCAGTTTATTAAAGACCAACCATTAAACTATATTTTGAATATAATAACTAAATTAATCACCATCAATACATATAAATGTACAATTAATTCTGAAGTCAAGCTTATTAACTACCCATTTTTGTCTTTTTATAATTATGCTGACCATATTTATTGAAATTTTGTTTTCTAGAGGCATAAAAGTTTGTGGAAATATTACTATAAATTAGACTGTATGTATGGTATTTATGCAAATTTTTACAGCAAGTGCCTTATTTTTTCTAATTTACTTTTTGTATGGAGGTCAAGTACATGTGTAAAATCAGCATATTTCTTAGGGTTCAGTGAATATTGAAACAGTGATAAAATACATCATATAGATCCTAATATGTGTTCTAGGCTTTACAATCAGTCATATTGTGTTCTGAGCATCTACATAAATCTATTTCCCTGTAAAGAATATGATAAAATAACTAATAATTGTGTTTAATAGAATTTTGTAGTGCCATCACTCAGCTCGATTCCAATTCTCACTGAGCGCTAGAACACTACTAGATATACTTTAATGTATTCATACTTCATGCCACTTTTGATAAATGTTATCAATCCCTATAAATTAACACTAATAATATGGTAAAATGTTATCATTGTTGACTGAAAAATAATGTTTGTTTCTCCTAAAAGGCCCTTCCTATGGACATTGGAATGTAGGTATGCTGGCCAATACTAGTAATTAAACCCAAGAAATTGTGTGTATTTTTAAAGTAATTATTTCCACAAGACGAGCAAGTCTGAAAATGACTTTTCCCTACTATCTTTTCAACTCACTAGATTTGTCATTCAACACATAACTTAGTTGACAACAGTTTATTTTGGTATTTTCTGATAATCTATGTAATATATTGAAAACAAATCATTTGTACAAAGATTCAAACCTTGAACCTTTGACCTAGTGCAACACAGTATTACAGTCCAATTTATATTGAAAGGAACTTTTTTTGGAGTTAGAAAAGTTGCTAAATGTTAGAGATGTAATAATTCCTGTTTTTCTCAGTTTCAATGATTAAGTTTTAATCTTGATTTTTTCAATTCTTGATTCTTATTCATAATTTACAATCACAATCCTTTTCCACACACCCTTATATTAACATATTATTTTGTTTATTTACTAAAGATGGGTCAGATCATATATTTCTTGAATTCAAATCTCAAATCTGAATTTTAAAAAGGTACAATTTTATTTGAAGTGAAAAGATTAAAACTGTGATTTAAAAAGCATTGTTTAAGGCTTGGTTCCAATGACAACTTATATTTTGTTTGTCATATTTATTGAGTTATAAAAAACCTTTTTTAAAAATGAATGAATTATATTAGTAGTTAATATAGTTTTGTACTTTTTTGTGAATTTGTTACTCTTTCAAATAAATACACAGCTCTATATAATTTACCAGTTGCTTAAAATTGTTATTTTAAGTAAAGGTTTTCGTATTTATATTCTAGGTATTTTAGGTTTATGGCGTCCTCTCTCTTTATTTATATACCTAAAAAGTTCCTACCATACCAAATGAGCTATCCAGTTTATTATTCCTAGACAACAGTTATCAATTTAGATCTCTAAGACCCAACAAAAATGAACAATAATCTATAATCGTGCACTTAAACAAACGTATAGAGTTTGACTACAAGCACAGACACATTTATAAAACATTTAGAATGAATTGCTTATTTAGAATGGTATACATTTATTTGCCGTTCATTGTAAGCATGGTATTTTATACCTAAAAAAGTGTAAAAAGTTTTTTCCTTAAAATAATTAATTCCATTTGTTTTTTTCCTGTTTGGTGCTCCTATATAAGTATCCTGCCATTATACACTAAATTACTTTTCTCTTTTGGTTTCTTCTTAGAGGAAGTTGCATTGTGTATTTTATACTTCCTCCTTAAGAGTTATAATCAAACAAAATTTAAGTAAATGGGTTTTATGGAGTGACCAATTTTATTTAATGAAGAACCATTACCTTTTTGTCCAGTGGAGGCAGTGTTAAGTACAAACTGTGAACGTATCTGACCCATTTATTTATTCCTATCAAACTTTCCTTTACATTCTTCCTTATATAATTAATTATGTTCATTTTATGTTGTACAAAAAGTTGGCTCGTAAACTTAATAAAAACATTACATTGTATATTGTTTATAATAGAACATAAATATATCATTATAGTGTTACATACATGTATTGTAATATTTGAAAAACTATTTTTTGATAAGTTAGTTTGTAGGTATGGATTCTGGTGTATTCACTAATGTATTCAATTTTCAATTAAAAATGAATAAATCAAAAACATGTGTTTTTTTAGACACAAACTTAATGTAAACCACACACAGCCTTTAGAAAACAAATGCAAACTGTAAATGTGTATACAATTTCAGAAATAACTAAATTATTATTAGATCATATCAAATCTAAATACTCATAATTGAAATAAAACATTGAATTCAGGAAGATAGTGTACAAAATTAGATAATAAACTTATTTTAATTCTTAGATAAGGTATGTAGATATAAATTTAACTTATTTCTCTTTAGTATGTATTTTTAATAAATTTGCCTGGGGTTTTAATTTCTCTTGCAAAATTCACAGAACCTATCAAATTTGCCTGGCAAAATCTATATTAGTTATAATTTCATTGACAGTATTAGAGGTGAATGTTTTACTTAAATTGTCTTAATTCTCAACTATTGTAAACACCCACATTGGAGGGCATGCAGACAAAATGAGTCTTTTCTAATCTAGTTTGCCATTGACAGAGAGGTTGGGATTTGAATCCCAACCAGCCAGGTGTAGTGAGGGCAGTTTTTCCTTGATTATTTCCCACTCTCCCTCCTCATAACTACCCCATTAAAGTATTTGAATGTAACTAGCTTGTACAGGTAGTAAGATGCTGTGTAAAAACAAATGTTGTAGGCAAATGCTTGCTGGAATGTCATATTTTATTGCAATGTTAAAATCTTAAGAGAATTATTAGTTTTGTATCAAAATGGGTAAATGTTTATTCATCTCACCTTTGTATGTATGTAATGATATGGCAAAGGTTTGAAGTAAAAGGTGTGTGGGGGATGAGTGTTAGTTGAAGATAACAAATAAAGATGAGATACTTGAATACCTAGAATTTTTAAGAATATTAATGTCATGCAATATTATGTTTCTATCAAGTTTTCCTCTACTATCTTCCAACTGGAATATCATGAAGAGGTTTTTCTTATAGTTATAACCATAATACAGGCAACATATAATCAACTTAGACAAAGTTGCCTTGGACACTACTATGCGCTTTAATCCCTCTACGATTATGGCTGCTAAAGCGTCACACATCCCTCAACTTCTGAATTTTGCCTGTTATTGTTGACATTAAACTTTGCAGGTCTAACTCTACGGGCGCTGAGAAAGACACTGTCACCAGGAGTGACACAACTTTGGAGACCATCTGTTCAACCATCTTACTTACTATCCCATCAATTGTTCCTTCGATAGGCTTCCAAATGAATCTACGTTCATTTCCCCAACAACTTGTGCCGGGGTACTCGAAAGACTTGCTGCGTAAGACGTTATATTGCGTGGGCATACTAGAATATTTAGGAGTCGAGTATTGTCCATAGCAAACTGTACCTCCCTGACCAGCCTCCTGATTTAATTTGACGTTGTCGCATCCATTCCTGACACACTCGATTATTGACCATATGAGCCCCACTCCCCACAATGAATGACTTTACTTTTGGACTTAATTGAGGACATTCTCCTATGACATGGCCACCTCCCCCATTTGGCCCACCTATGCTCCCCATAACAACAATTGACAGCAGATGAGCAAAACATAAGCAATTGTGACATTTCGTCACTGGGTATACATAAGGCTAGATCTCCACCCTAGAAAAAGACATCACAAAATAAAATGGTAGACTACAAGCTTCCAGAAGAATCTAGATTTACTCTCTCCAATGTTCTGGTACAGAATAAAAGACTGACCAATCTTCCATCACGTGTATATCTAATAGTTTATCCATCTACCACGCCCTTTTATTATCTTACATGCTTCAGCTGTAGAGTGAATATATACCGCTGTATTTTCCTTGGAAAATTACTCTTGGTTGGATTTTCATTCAGGATGCTTCTAGTCCAGTATAATGTAAGTTATTAAATTCCTTTTCGGCCACTCATTCATAAAACAGGATGTTGTCTTCAGTGATGCCAACTTGATTGGTAAGGATGAAAACTTCTCTGGCGGAGTTGAAATTTACTGAATGTTTCTTCTCTATTACTCTATGGATGGTAGGTGGTGCTGGTGTAGTCTCAGAGTTGAAATTAGCGAATATTTAGGTTGGGTGGTTTTTTCTGGATTCTTAATTTTGTTGTCATGTCCATTCATTTGTTTACAGAGAGTTTCAGTGGAGAGGCCAACATTTTGTGCAGCACATTGTTGGCATTATAGTGGTAAATCAGGTTACAGAACTCACTTGTATGACTGTCTTTGATGTTGCCAGAGAAAGTGGCTGCTGGATGATGTATTTGGCAGGTTTTGCAAGCTGTTTTGTTACTGGGCTGAGAGCCTTGTTGTGGTTGAATGAAGGCTGTGTCATTTTCACTTTTGTGTTTAGGATGAACCAGAAGATTTCTGAGTGATGGAGGCTGTTTATACACAAGGACTAGTGATTTTTTGAGAATATTGTTGGTACGGATAGATACTTCCAGTATGTGAAAACCTGACAGATATTTGGTTTATCTTTTGTAGGCCTGGGTAGTTACTTAGTCACTAGAGTTATAGTTTCTGGTTTTTCAGATTTGGGTGATTGTGGAGTTTCAGCTAGTCGAAGTAGGTTATTAATGAGAGGTTTAGGGTATCCCCTCTCTGTAAAGGCTTCTTGAAGGTTTTGAAGACTTTCTGGATCAGAGGAGATGAGCCCGTATGGAAAGACTGTATGGCTAGATCTTTTAGTGTTGAATGGGTGGCAGCTATCAAATTGCAGATATTGTTGTCTATTAGTGGGTTTAAGATGTACTGGAGTTTTGAAGTGACCATCTGACAGCCTAATGTCCACATCAAGAAATGTCGCCTGGTCATAGGATTGATTTGAGGTTAACTTCAGAGCCAAAAAGGAGTTTATATTTTCAGACCCATGGCTCTATGAATGGCTAAAGTATATTAATTAGTAGGACTCTTAATTGATATTTATTTAAATCTTAAAAATGCTTATCAAATTTATGTCCATGAAAACAAATATTTTCAGCTAATAAATATGTATTTCTTTGCTATGGCAAATTAATTTTAGTGTCAATTTAACCTTTTGACAACAAATAACATGTATTCTAAGAAAAGATTGTGTCAACTTTCTATGCTTTTCTTATTCTTAGAAGAAAGGTTGAATTGAATTTACTAAAAGGAACCACAATAATTTAAGCTGAAATGTCCTTTTTCTCATTAGTTACCTAAGCTGGCGTTTTTTGCTTTTCGAAGAAGTGGATGGAGGTGGTCAGTGGGGCGGCTAGGGATTCGGGTGCTTCCTTTCTTTCCAAATATACATTAAGCTGCTTAGATATTCTTTTCACAAACTTATTGTGAGGCGCTAATCGAACCGTTCACTAAAAATTTAATTTATTTGCATCAATAATTCAGTAACAAAATAACAGTTGGGAAGTTAAGATATGTCCAAAAACTTCTAAGTGTATTACTTTAAATGGATATGTGAGAGAATTTGGTGGTGTGTTTAAGACACTTTATTCTGTAATCTTTGTGAAAAGTCACTGCCGACACAGGTCCAAGTCACTCAACAAATAGCAACAGCCAAGAACATAAATAATGCATAAAATCCTGTGTTAAAAGGCACTTTAGAAAAATATACAATATTAAGCATTCCTGATGAGTCTACTATCAGAAAAGACTACCTACCGAAAGTATGTACCAATACAATATTAAAAATGCGAGAAGAAATTGATGACAATTCTGTATAAATATGCATTGATGAGGCAACAGATTCAACAGGCTGTTATATTGCTAATGTTAGTGTTGGTACTTTGAAGAGTGAGCTAGCGTCTTTATTTCTGCTCACTGAGTGTCTGGAAAAATCTAATAACAATCGTGAAAACATTCTACATACTATTTATGCGACTTTGGCCCAATGAAATACAATGACAGGGCTCATCTATTTCTTTTCGATGCAACACTACATAATAAAGGTGGGAAAGGGATTAAAAATACTCTGCACAAGGATGGTTCATTTAACATGTTTGATGTGCATCCTGTTGCAGAAACTTTGCAATCATTATATCAAAGTGAATAGAGTAAATTCAAATGTGAAGGCTTTTTATTTTAAAGGCACTGTTTCACCAAGAAGCACCTAGTTTGCCACTGCCACCACAGCCTATTGTAACTAGGTGGGGAACTTGGGTAGATGCTGCAACATTTATGCAGACAATTTCAAGAAATTATCACAATGCTCGACGAGGAATACACCGATTCAAGTGTGTGGCAAATAAGGCAATGTTACAAGGAAATGTTAAAAAAAACAAAACTTAATTGACATTAAATCCACCTTTTCGTGCCTGAGTGAAACAATTAAGAAGACTTTAGACAAAAAATGTTCCCTCAGGGACCATCTTTTGTTAGAATTAGAAGACTCCTCTCCTGGTGAATGTTCAAAGGATGCAATAAAGAAGTTAAACTTGTTCCTTACTAAAAATTCTGGCTACAATACATTAAAACAGTTCAATGAAATTCCAAGCAACAAGAGTCCAATGAAGAACTTTCACTATAAGATATTGATCATTTTAAATATGCTCCTATAACTTCATATGATGTGGAGTGTAGTTTTTCTCTATTCAAAAAGGTTTTGGCGGATAAGACAATTTTTTAAATTTGAAACACAACTACTTCACTGCATATTACTTCAAGGGGAGTGTCTTTGGCATTGTGAATTGATATAAAAATAAATTTGTCAATCCAAATTTCAAATATTGGCCTTAAAGAAAAAGAAAACAAATATAAAATTAAAATGATGTTTTTACCATATTGTATAACTCTGGAAATATGAATCAATAGGAATACTTTCTACTGTAATATACATAAATCTTATTTGCAGCACAAATTTCTGAGCATGGTCCTAAAAACAACCATGTTTGATTAACTATAGTTGTTTGATTTAATTGACCTGGTGCTCCTTCAACCCAGACTCATCCTCCCCCCCCAAAATTGCTTACGATTAACTCCACAGCCTTGAATGTGAATACACAAATTTCAGATAAAGATCAAAGACTTGTTCATTACCTGAAGTTCATCCGGGGACAAACTTACAGCGTAGCAGTAGTTGTTTCTGGTAAGTCACCCGAGGATGGAGCCCAAAATAGGACCTCTGCATGGCTTAGGTATATCAAGTATAAAGGGGCCATAACAGTATTTTACAACATAAACCATAATTTTTGAAAATTCCACAAACCCATACTAAAATGGTTTAACTTTTTTAATCCACAAAAATATACAATACAAAAAGTTCATAGCATGTTAATGAAACTCAAGAAACACATACAAACTTGACAAAACCTATTAACCAAAAAACACCAGTGATAAATCATATAACAATTATTTCCTCCAAATTAAGCGAGACTTATTTGAACTCCCATGTTTTGAAATAAAATACAATATATTTCAGTAACTTTTGATCAAATTTTATTTAAACAAAAATGCATTATATAAAATGCATTTTTTGTGTGTGAAAAATTTAAACAAAATAAGACTTAAAAATAAATCAGTATTTTTAAAAATGTGGGAAGAATCCAATACACAAAGGTGAAATCTTCCTTTCTTCGGTCTTCTATAATAGAAGTAGTCCATATTTTAACAAAAATAAAATAATATTTCGGCATTGTTGCCTTTATCAAATGAAAAAAGAAAAGAAAAAAAAGAGGCAACAATGGCGAACTAACTATTATTCTATTTGTTAAAGTGTGTGTTTGACTACTTCTAATATAGAAGACAGAAGATTTTACCTTTGTGTATTGGATTCTTACCACATTTTTGCCTTTCCACTAGGTGGGCTTTCTTCCTCAAATTTACTTTTATTTTATTTTCCCTTTATCTTTAGTTTTATAAATTTCCTTTATTAAAATAAATTAGTATTAAATGGTAAACCATTTTTAAAACACTAACAGTTTTTTAGGGGTGTTCAAAGCCTCAACCGATTCAACTTTAATTTGAATATTAGCCAACAATGACTATGCTTCAATTACAAAGAGTCACCCAAAAATATTCACATTTAAATTAAAAGTACCATTTTAACGTTTGGTATTGTGTTAATATATTGCAATTAATTTTCACGTGTCAAAAATTAGTGCCAATTATATTACATATTGTAATTACAACTTGGTTTATAGTACTAGGGTAAAAATTGCTGTACATTTTAGTAATGTTTTGTATTGTTGGGGTACATGAGATAGTAGAAGAAGCTAGGATGAGATGATATGGACACGTAATGAGGATGACCAAGGAAGAGATGGGAGGAACAGATAGTAGCAAGTGTGTAAATGAGAGGAGGAGAGTGGAAGAGAGTGCAGAAGGAAGAATGGTGGAAAGACAGAGGGAGATGGAGGCATTTTACTAAAGAGACCCGGCCACAGGCTGGAAACAGTTCATGATTATTATTTTGTACAATGAATTTGCTGTTATGTTGTAAAAATACATTTTTTTCTCTTACTATTACACAATACATCCTCAAACTTTGATTCAAACCAAATGCACACATATTAGTATAAATTACTTAAATTTTAAATTAAAAATGGTCAATTGGTGGATATTACTAATTTTAGTTTCCTTTCTACTCTCCATCAATTTATAAAATTTGGTTAGATTACAATGACATGCAGAAGGACAATTTAGAATAGAAGTAACAAGATTCTCCCAAACATTGAACTTGTTATTCACAAAATTTCAAATACAAATTTAACAATTTTCTTGTCACCCTCCAATACTAACATTTTAAACAGTTAAAGAACATATTTACAAATAAAAATACATCACATATTAAAATTATTTAATACTAGACATATTTAAAAAAATATATAAGTTAATGGTATGATTATATAGTTGGCATTTGGTAAAAAACTCATAAAAATATCATTGGCATATAAAAATATTATCCTAATAAACACTCTAAAAAATACATTCATACATAATAAGTTCAGTCTTGTAACATTTTCACTAAAATTCACAAGGAAAAATTATACAAATTGAGTTTATAATTAACTTTAAATACCACCAAATCCTTATATTGTATCTTGTGATTACACTGCCTTGATAGTTTTTTTTCCATTTCTCAAATTTTCATTCAAATGTCTCAAATTTTAAATCATTAAGGTTAAAAAAAGGTATGTTTATAAAACCAATTCAACAAATCAGGCAGAGAATAAAACAAAGCTATTTAAAATAATGTTTCTTAATTATATCCATCATGGAACCACATTTTCGATTCTCGATTCTGCGATGCTTTTCAAAGCTTGAGAGTCTAACTCAGGGCGAAGACTCACCTTGGCATACTTAGTATGGGAATACTTATTTTTCACAGCCTGAAAAAAAAAAGTTCTGAATTAAAGAGTGCCATTTTTAAAGTTGCCAGAACACATTTGCATACATTTTATAAAACTTTTTTCCTTCCCAAAATGTAGATGCAGTATTTTGAAAGTTTTTTTTTACTATTCATTTGGATTATACCCATTTTTTTTCTAGCTACCCTAATGTTTTAGGGATCAAGAAGGTTTTATTAAGAAGAAATCTACTTAAATTGTGTGGAAACATAGAGCAATACCAACCTGGGTAAACAATTTTAAGTACACTCGACTTGTTTATAAAACCCATCTCCTAAACATCGGCAGTCCAGTCTATGGTGATAGCAACGCTTTAGATCAATGGTTCCCAATTTTTTTTGAGTCACCGCCCCCCTTGGTTCCAAAAACTTATGCTCAATGCCTCCTATCGTTTATACCAAAAGATCAATATTCATAATAGTGGTTTTCGACCCAAAAATGAATAAAATAGCAATAAAATTCAAGGTTGGAACAATTATTAATTGGATATGTATTCAAAATTAAAATATGTTGTTTAAGTTTATTTATTAAACATGATGGATGAGCTTGATGAAATGATACTAGTTTCCCAATGTCTGACTTAATGTCACTTAACATGAGTCTTAAATCACCACACTTAGTAATCTGGAGTGGATTTCTTTTCTTGGATAGAAGTAGGCAGACCACACTAAAACCATGTTCCACCAAATACAATGTTGGAAATACAATCAGGAGTCTCTTAACCACTCTCCATAATGCAGTATAGCGATCAGGAATTTCTTTCTGCAACCAAACCTCTTGGTACAATTTCTTAAACTTTCGCCTCAGCTCAATGCCATTTCGTAGCTCAATTAGTTCTTCCTCCAATGCTACAACTTCTTCAATATCGTAAAATGGACTTAATAACCCAGTCTGGAATTTCCATCATAACAATATCTTTGAATCGATCAGACATATCTTCATGCAGCATATTCGAATAGTCACAAAAAACTTGCAGATCGTCATCTTGTATCCAGACTTTCTTTTCTAGCTCAAACAAACTCGGAAATTGGTATAGCTCGCGATGACCTATTATGCGCGTCAGTATAGTTAATTTTGCAATAAAAGTAGATACGAAAGATTTGGCTTTAATAAGATTGGTGTCATTGCCTTGCAACTGAAAATTCATTTCATTGAACTTTGCCAATAGCTCAGAAAAATAAGCAATGCCATGTTTGATTTCTTTGAGTTAATTACTGAGCAAAGCATTCATGTCTTCAAAATATTCCACAACAGTGTCAAACAGGTTGTAAAAAGTCTCAAACAATTTCTTTTAGATAGCCAACGAACTTCAGTGTGAAGCATCAAATGTTCAGACTGCATCATTCTCAGCAGAGCTCCCGGGATAGTCGATCATTGAGATAATGTGCTTTAATTTTATTCAATGCAGTAATCAATAACTGTGTAATGAATCGTGTAGGTGTCCACTGAGATTTTTTACAACCAGATGTTGGTGATGAATTACACAGCGAATGGTAAAGATATTTGGCAATGCTTTTGTTTCAAGTAAGCAACAGACCCACGGTAGCGACCAGTCATTGATGGTGCTCCACCAGTTGCACAAGCAAGTATGTTAGTAAGTAGAATTTCCCTTTCTTTGAAAAACTCCTCAACAACATGAAATATTGACTCACCTTATGACAACCAACATGTATTCTAAGAAAAGATTATGTCAGTGTCTACTGTCTATACCAGTGATGGGCAAAGTATGGCCCGAGGACCGGCTTAATTCCTGCAAAAGTATTCCAAATACCGATAAAAAAATGTTAAAACAAGGAAAAAATGCATTTCACATTATTTTGTTTTTATTTATATTTTATATATTGTGTTTGTCCCCCTTTTATATGTTTCTATCCACTTTTCCTATACCTTCTTCCAAATATAATTTAACATGTGGAAGTAAGAATTATGTTCCAATTTATTCAATAATTTGCAGCTAATTATTAGTTACAAAAATTTTAATAAACTTGGTTGCTTTTATTAGGCACAGATTTAATTGAATAAAAATCAAGTAATATATGTTGAAAAACTTAAAAGAAAACCTAATGAAAAGAAATAAAGAATTGTAATGTTTTTATAATTTATTATCAACAGTAGTCTGAGACAATGAGTCTGCAAGTGTGCGGCCACAAGTTCAAAAGGCCGTGTTGTTTAGAAGAACGCTTGAAGAGAATTTAATCATCTGTAATTTTTGACTGTAAAGATCTTTGTAACATTTCAGCACATTCTCTACTTCCCTCAGATACTAAATCTTGCAGCCACCAAACTAACACATGGAACATACATGATAAATCACACTCAACTGAGTTTTAAAAGGTTTGTTTCAGATATTATCAAAGTCTCAATTCATTTTGCTTGCCTATCTACATGCATGATCACATTTTAAAAGCTGATTAGGTTGTCTTTTCACTAAGTTGAATTTAAAAAAAGAAAGATTCATATATTTATAAGTAGATAAATGTAAACGGCATGGTTATTTTTAGGGGAAAAGTGGAGTTATTTTTCTCAAAAAGCAATGGTATTTTATGCTGAAAGTAATTTTATTATTTATGCAAATATGAGTCAGAATACTATGGATTAAAAAAAATTAGGGCTTGTCCAGATAGCGTTAACACATTTCTGGATAAACAACAATTTATAGGGTGACCTGGCAGTCTAGGGGTAAGGTGTCAAGACTTCTGTGCTGGCGGCCGGGGTTCAATCCTCGGTCCCAGCACAGATTTATCTGATTACCA
>CABFOV010002540.1:0-14356 GCA_902141375.1 Timema poppense
CCCTTCATTATACCCTATCCATATCTTGAGCTAGTTCTATATATTCTACATAATTACAATCTATCCCTACCTTGATATAGTTATACCCAGTCCACCTATTTATAACCTATATCTTTTGGGTCCATTCTAATCCTATCCTCCAATCTGCGTCTAGGTCTCCCTAATGTTCTCTTCCCATACGCTCAGAAAATAATATATTATCAGATAAGTATTTTATTATAATTAAATTATTGTATTTTATATAAATACATCAAATTAATTGTCCGACATCTTAGTTCAGTCAGTAGCGTGTTTGGCTACTGAGCTGAGGCCCCCAGGTTCGATTGACGGCATGGCCGAAAATTTATCATTGATGGAAAATATGAGTTTACCCGTTCAAATTGATAAATTGATGGCTGGGGACTGAAAGTTGTGCTGGCCAAGACTGAAGTTAGATTACAAAGCACATTAAACTACGACAGGCTCATCAAGCCGGCAGTGGAAAATAGATGGCTTGAATAAAAAACTGACCCAGGCCACAGGTTGGAAACAGTAATGGATGTAAAAACAATGAATAGATAACAAAAGGAAACATTAACAAGTTTTCAATATTAGTTGACTTTATTAAAGATACGATACATAATAAAGCAAGTAGGTATATCTAAAACACTCATTGTGAAATAAAGTCTATTTAAAATGATTTGCAAAATAAGTGTTATAGCATTGGTTTGAGCTTATAATCAAGCAGTTTGGCATTTTTTAAATATTTTATTTACAGAGCACAGACTATAAATAAAATTGTAATAATATAACAAGGATTTTTTTTAACCCTGCGGCTTACAACCTGCTCAGGTTAAACGCATACAAGCTGTTCATACTCTAGTTAAGAGGTTTCCAACATACGGCCCGTGGTCCGGATGCAGTTCCCGAATGGATTTTTTCCGGCCCGTGTATGATAAAGACAATATAAACTTTATTTTAGTGGTTTGTATTTTGAATTGAAAAGTCTATCACGTCTTAAGGCTCTCCATAAGGATAGAACTATCAGGACCAATTCCTTATAGTATTAGCACCGCGTCTTACTACCCGTTCGGGTTATACGCACTTACGCTAATGTGTAATGGTAGGGTGATTGTGAGATGAAAATGGAGGACCTACAGTTTAACATAGGATTCGAACCACGGGGGAGGCCTGGCATTCCACACATTCACAAGATGTCTTGTCAGAGGTGAAGGAAGGGTTTGACAATCAGATAAATCTGTGTCAGGACCGATGATTGAGCCCCGGACCTTAAGCACAGAAGTCCGACACCTTACCCCTAGACAGCCAGGTCACCTTAATTCCTTATAACCAGCTGGTCTAGTCCAATCTCTTTAATGTCGACCCTACTTATATTTTAGTTTTTTGCTGTAAATGCAATGGCTACATTTCATACACCGCTAGGTATTTCGTTCCCATCAATGAACAAAGCTGAATTCACACGTACGCTGAAATTTGAAAGCAGTACAGTAAGTCAGCACCGCTTAGTGGTGCAGCTGTTCACACGCTGGCGGAAAGTTGGGAATCTTTGTTTACCCATGATGCATTTAAACGTCAAACATAAAATCTTAGATATTAAAATCAGTGCAAGTTACTGTATTTAAAATAAAATTAGATGTTTTACTTAGGTACTGCCTGGGATTGATTTTGTCATCAATAATCCTCATGTCTTCCAATAAACTGTCGTTTTTAAATCATCATTTTTGAGATACACCATCGTGTGTGTTTATAAATAACGCACGTTTAAAGGTTTACGCATGCGCTGATCGGGTCCTCTTGGTGGGTTTTCTGTAGAAGCGCTGGAAAAGTTTAAATTATCTCTACTCGAGCAGTGTACAGTAGCCACATGGCTTCTTTGGTGCTGACTGACAGCTCACAGCTGACTTCTGACAGCCAACATTTAGGTATATACCTAAATTTATGACTGTCAGAAGTGACAGCTGCCAAACACATGTTTTTGCAGATCATAAGGCTCAGTGTAGGGATACAAAATTTGGTCTGGTAACTTTTCAAAGCCGTCAGCTGTCAGCTGTGAGCTTTCAGTCAGCACCAAAGAAGCCATGGGGCTACTGTAGGCTACGCTAGCCACGCGGACTTCTTGTGAGTTCTTGTGAGTGGATCAAAGCTGTCACGTGACCACTGCTCTCGTTTTACGGCGAACGCGTGAAGCCACAGTAAGTGTTAAGCTCAGGAGGAGAATTTTATTCTTCCCCATTCCAGAGAGGATTATGACAAACCTCCCCCTCTCGCCACACCACAAGTATCGAATACCAGTGCAGTGGTGTACCCACAGTTTGAATGTGTGTATTTAGTCGTGACTTCTATAGGATCAAAGAAAATATCAGTGTGGCGAGTATTTTATTAAAATACCTGTTTATAAGTTATCATGACTAGTTCAAAACGTAACAAAATAAATAGCGAGTGTCGCGTTTTTTTAAAATGAAAAATTAAGTAAGGATTATTTTTGTATTGTTATTATTATTATTATTATTAGCCCCACGTCTTACTACCCGTTCGGGTTATACGCACTTACGCTAATGTGTAATGGTAGGGTGATTGTGAGATGAAATGGAGGACCTACAGTTTAACGTGGAATCCGAACCACGGTGGAGGCCTGGCATTCCTCACATTCACAAGATGTCTTGTCAGAGGTGAAGGAAGGGTTTGGTAATCAGATAAATCTTTGCCGGGGCCGAGGATTGAACCCCGGCCGCCAGCATAGAAGTCTGACACCTTACCCCTAGACCGGCAGGTCACCTTATTGTTAATAGAAATCGTGAAAGCTTGTGGATTATTATAAGTGCCTTAGTGGTGAAAAGCTTCCAGTTTTATTAAAATTTACAAGGAATTATTTTTATACAGTTGGTAGTACCTACATTTGCGAACAGACTTTCTCAGAAATGAAGATAATAAAATCCTAGTAGCGCTACCGCATCACGCGCGAACTAACATTTGCATGCAGTACCACGACTCTCTCTCTCTAACCAAACTTACTCCAGATATCAACACACCGCCGCTTAAAATGAAAGCTCAGAAATCCCTCTAAATTGAGTTCTTGTGAATAGTGTGTATATGAATATATAAATGTATTTATCCTTCTTGATAAAATTATGTTTATTAAATTATTTAAATTAAATTTCGTTTAAAAAAAATTGAAACGCTTCAGTGCAGTTTGGAATTGAGTTTACAGTAATTATTATGTACGCCGTTGAGTGAACAAGAAGGCTAAATTCAAGCACATTTGTATATAATGTTGGAGCATGAAATTTATTTCGATATATTAGTATTTTACAGTTCTCGTTTTTTAAATGTCAACAATAGTTGGGAGGGGGAGGATAGATTCGGCCCGCCAGAGGATATGTGTAATTCGGCCCGTTTATAATTTAAGTTGGGGACCTCTGCTCTATGGCATTAGGAGCATGGAAGTTCATCGCTACACATATAAAAGTACGCCATCTATCCCTGTCTTCTTGAAATAGTTATATCCAGTCCACCTCAATACACCCTATATCTTTCAGGTCCATTCTAATCTTATCCTCCTATCTGCGTCTAGNATGATTTCTTCTTCTTCCCATACTTTCAGAAAATAAAATATGATCAGATAAGTATTTTATTATAATCAAGATATTGTATTTTATATAAATGCATTGAATAAATTATAAAAAGAAAACATGAAATCTGTTTTAATTTTAGTTGGTTTGACTAAAGATACGATAGATATTTAAATACATTAGTTTAATCTAAAACCCTCATTGGGAAATAAACCCCAAGTAATACGAATTGCAAAATAAGTATGGGTTTGAAACATAATCAAGCACTTTGGAATTTTTATTGTGTATCCACAGATTATAAATAAAATTATAATAACATTACAAGCTGCTTTTTTTTAGCGCCGCGTCTTACTACCTGTTCAGGTTAAACGCATAAATCTGTTCACGCTACTTTATTTGAAGTTTTTTTTTAGTAAACTTCATATGTTTGCTACTTCAACGTAATTTGGTTTTTGTTTGGATAGTAATCATATACTGTAAACACTATTTAATTGTGACGAAATTTGGGACCGTTAATGTCCATCAAACCATGAGCTTGTTTAATCAAGTCAGCTCCCTTCTCGGCGATCATCACAGTTGCGGCGTTTGTGTTACCATTGACATTTACCGGCATGATCGACGCGTCTATTACCCTGAGACGATCGATGTCTATCACCTTCAGTTCTGGATCCACCACGCTAGTATTTTCACTCCTCGGGCCCATCCTGCATGAGCCCACCGGATGATACCCGGTGATGGTGTAGTTCCTAGCCACGCACTCCCAATAGACCGTTTCATTGAAGGCGAGATGTCCACATAGAGACATCGCAGTCGTGTTCAACGTGATGTTGTTACTTCTCAACGCATTAGTGTCTACTATTTTACTCATGAATTGTACCGCTTCGACCATAGAGGCCAGATCTAGAGGGTTTTTAAAATAATTCGGGTTGATAATAGGCGCTCGTTCAGGATCAGTGGAATTTATCTTGACGTATCCAATACTCTTTACCTGATTTAATACAGCGTGAACCACTATTTGTTCGTAATAAATAGATGGTATGTTTTCTGGTCGGTCTATGGAGCTGAACTCAAATTGGATATCAGGGTAGTCTATATCGCGGTTACCAAATGAGGTGGTGTAGGTCACGGGAACTTGGAAGGTGCTTCTGGCTGTGAACGGGCCTTCATTGTTTAAAGAGAACCTAAGTAAATCTGTTAGAATATCATTGGAAGATTTATTCAACTGAGTAGTACTTCTAGACAAATCTAAGACAACACCTGGACTCATCGGATGATCTTGAAAGTTCATTCCGACAGGGCGATTTGCCACTACGTCTATTCCAAGAGGTTTCAAGACGGCCTCAGGTCCTATACCTGACAACTGAAGCAACTGTGGAGTGTTTAATGATCCGGCACTTAAAATTACCTCTCTGGAAGCACTGACATTCCAAGTTCCTCCATCCTTCCTGTACATCACACCACGAGCCCGTCTACTACTGTCGATCAATACCTTTGTCACAAGTGCATTTGTGACTATCTTCAAGTTATTCCTTGTCTTGATTGGCTGCAGGAATGCTGCATTCATTCCGTATCTCTTGCCATTTTTTGTATACTGCTGACCCAACATGTATCCACTCTGATTTCTTCCATTTAGATCCATTTTGGTAAATCCTAGCTCACCCACTGCTTGGTACAACAAGCCAACGTTTACATCTTGGTATCTAAAGTTCTCTATCCTTGAATACCCACCACGGCCGTGATATTCTACATCTTCTTCTCCTTCTATACACGCGTCTTCGGACTTGAGAAAGTAGGGAAAGACGTCATCATAGCCCCAACCGTAGTTACCCAACTCTTCCCAGTGGTCGTAGTCTCTCCTATTCCCCCGGATGTACTGCATCCCGTTGATGGAACTTGACCCACCCAATACCTTTCCTCTACTGTAAATGCATCCGACTCCGGCACAGGAGTCATTGTCTGGCTCCGTGTAGTAGTCCCATACTAGTCCCATTTCATTGAGCACAGCGAGGTTGTACATACCCGGAATCTGGGAGAAATCAGGCTCCTCGCCCCCGGCTTCTAGCAGTAGAACTGAAGCGCTTGTCTCGGTGAGTCTGTTTGCCAACACGCAGCCTGCAGATCCAGCACCGACGATAATAAAGTCATAATGGTCGAGTTTGGAGCTGACATCTGTTTGTAGGGGACAGTGTTCAATCCTAGTGTAAGATTGCAGCACTGACAAGAACAACGTCATGCCGTTGAACTGGGACGTAGATGAAGCAGCCATTACTATTTTGTCACAAGTTCGATTCCTGAAAATAATTTTAATGTTTTTTTAACAGCTTTGAACCAAATTTACTTAATAATTTTACAAATGTATAATTTTTTCAGATTTTAGTAGTAGAATTTTATCTTATATGTTTTAATTAGTTTATAATAATTTGGTGAAGCAATGTGTTTATATATTTTTTATTTTGAATGAAACCGATACACAGTGAAACCTCTTAATAACCGACTTTTTTTTAGCACCGCATCTTACTACCCACTTGGGCTATATGCTTAAGTATTATTACGGTAATAATTTAGGAATTGGGAAGGTTGCATATAGAGGAAGTGAGCCCACATTTGCGTGGAGGGAGATTGGAAAACAATTTAGGAAAAACCATCCCCTGTTCACTCGAGTGAATTCGAACTTCGATCTCCTCGTCCTTGGCAGTCTAGCTCAACACAAAACTAGCGCGTTAGCTAATTACGCTACCAAGGTGGTTCAACATTTGTTATTAAATATGTGTTTCTTACCGGAAAGTTTTCCTTTATTTGGACATATAATAGGAAATCATGATATTTTTACACGCGTATTATAAAAATATAATTACTGCACTGGACAGTAATGTAATTAGGCCAATCATGATTAATGACTTCATAAAGCGAGTATCTTATTGTATGCAAAAAAATCACCAAACAGCATACAGTCTAACATGGATATAACAAGCACCAAAGAACAGACAAAAATTTCTCATTATAAACATTACACACCATGTTAGTGATGAGTTAAATATAACTCATATTTATTTAACTCTCAATAGTTCGTTAAAAAGATAGTTTCAAAAAACAAAAAAACTATTATGGAGAAAAAACTGAATACCTACATTATATGCTTGCATAAACTAAAATAATACACATTTCGCGAATATAAAAACTATATTTTGTTAGTAGAGAAAGATCGGAGGCCACACACTGGAGAACTAGACACACATCTACCAGTATTGTCAAACTAACTGGTTGTCAATGTTGTAACACTCCATTACAACCATTATTTACCACGAAGGTCCACAAGGACAAGGCAAAGTCATAAACTAGCCTGTAATCCAATGCGGGTGTCATAAACATTAAGGCATCCCTTAAAAAAAAATTTTTTTTTCAAGAATTGGATATTTCCGACCACCCAAACAATCAAGCATGTTTGTATGGTTCCCAAAATTTATACTGTATATCAGTGTAGGGCGCTCGTTAAAAAAAAAATTATATGGAGATATTTTTAATAAACATAATTTTGGTGTTTTGCTCATCACAACCATGATCTCGTTATTTCTGTGCTCGTTATATCCAAGTTTGGCTGTACAAATAAAATTAAATTGGTAGGTGTTCAGGACTGTATTATATATATGTTACCGTCCAAGCCCGATTTCAGGACAAACTAGATCGGACTAGGCCAAATTGATACATCCTGCCGCTTGTAGGATAAACCGATATTGCCTGATGTTTTCAGGCAGAACTAGTTTTCATTCTTCTTTACTCATAGGATGAATCGACCTTGGACAGGTTTCATCACTCACAGTTCACGCGCAAATGTCAGCTGACCTAACCTAAATCTGATTTAGCCTGATAAAATTGTACACTATAATAATTTATTCTATGAGTTAGGCCGACATTTCAGGATTAACGAATTTAGACTAAGCTCTTAGGATCATTTCGGCCTAGTCCGATCTAGTTTGTCCTGGAACCGGATTTGGACAGTAACGTATATAATAAAACTATCAAAATGGCTAAAATTAAGGAAAATGCAGTATAGTAACAAATCAAACTGCTGAAAAACTCTAAACAGAGAGGAAAACAAAAATGAAAAACATATTTTGTCTGTGATCCTAAGAACAATGAATACGTTCGGGTATGAAAAAATAAAAAAATAAATTATTTAGCTAAAAATAAACGAAAGATGTTCTATCGAGGAGCTCAAAACATTCAATAGTATTTTATTTACTAACCAATGATCTAAGAAAGTAAAAAAATAAAAAATAGAGTGCTTGGCTTAAGTTTGAATTGCATTTATAATATGCATTTCTATTTAATTAAATTTGTTCTATTCGATCCGAATGTCCCTGTGGGAACATAGCACGTTGCAGTAATTAGATCATTGCAATAGCGAGGGAAGGCGGGACTACTCAAAATACACATAAGACAGTTATATTTAAAACATTTAAACAGTAAAACATATCGGAACTGGCTGGTATTAATATTATTGTTGATATTAAGAAGCGCGACCACCCATGCGGTCATTAGTGCCTTAAATATTGTTATTATTATTAGCACCGCGTCTTACTACCCGTTCGGGCTATGGGCACTTACGCTAATGTGTAATGGTAGGGTGATTGTGAGATGAAATGGAGGACCTACAGTTTAACGTGGAATCCGAACCACGGTGGAGGCCTGGCATTCCCCACATTCACAAGATGTCTTGTCAGAGGTGAAGGAAGGGTTTGGNGGGTTTGGTAATCAGATAAATCTGTGCCGGGACCGAGGATTGAACCCCAGCTGCCAGCACAGAAGTCTGACACCTTACCCCTAGACCGCCAGGTCACTTACGCCTTAAATAAGACAATTAAAAAGAGAGTAGGGAGAAATAAACTAAAAAAACTCATCTGATGCGGACATAAAATTAATACACTAAAGGGTTTAAGAAAAAACGTATTTTAATTTTAATATGAGATGATAATAAAATGAGATATTTGATAACATATGGGGCTTACAATAATTCTCCGGCGTATAAAACGGCCTAAACAAATATCGCCAACCAAATGTGATGCACATTGGGGAGAGCATCTCAAAGTCCACACATGGGACTTGTTTCCTTATTAATAAAAACAACACGAGTCAGAGATATCCAATGCGGTACCACGTCACAGTGCCCTCCTCTCTTCAAGACGTAAAGGTGACCTGGCGGTCTAGGGGTAAGGTGTCAGACTTCTGTGCTGGGGTCCAGGGTTCAATCCTCGGTCCCGGCATAGATTTATATGATTACCAAACCCTTCCTTCACCTCTGACAAGACATCTTGTGAATGTGGGGAATGCCAGGCCTCCACCGTGGTTCGGATTCCACGTTAAACTGTAGGTCCTCCATTTCATCTCACAATCACCCTACCATTACACATTAGCGTAAGTGCGTATAACCCAAACGGGTAGTAAGACGCGGTGATAATAATAATAATAATAATAATAATTCAAGACGTAAAGGGCCATCTTGACACACCGTCCCTCAAAGACGTAGCTTGTTATTAACAAGGGGGGAAACTCTGTTCATGCCATGTATGAGAGATCCCCACGCTGAGCATAACGCTTCATATCTAAGAACGATACACCCAAAACTATCCTGTGATGGAGAAGTACTGGCTCCTTTGCTTGCTGGTCAGCCAGTTTATTGCCTGAGAGACCGGCGTGACAAGGAATCCAGCAGAAGTCGAGCCGGGTGTTTGAAATACCAACGTTAATTAACTTTTAACACCGTGTCTTATTACCTATTTAGTCTAGACACCTATGTACTAATCACCCTAATGTGTTAGGAATAAGGTAGGTTGAATTTATAAGAAATGTACTCGCACTTGCGTGGAGGGATAGTAGAAAATTATTTATGAGAAATCGCCCCTCAGTACACCCAACCCGGATTCGAACCCCTGATCTCCCCGTATTTGAGAGTCTAGTTTATTGTGAGAGTAACGCGTTAGAGCATGTGACCACCAAAGTGGGCTAAAACTATATTGACTGATGATAATCTGCACAAGAGAATTCGGATATTAGAAAGAGAATGAAGTCATCAGAGCCCTCAAGGAATCTGAGCTGATGATGACAAAACAATGATCATGACGATAAAATAAAAGCATAAAAAATTGTGTATAGGTCCACCGTAAAAAAAAACCTGGCCTGCTGGGCTTATGTAATGTACTATTGAAAATGATCATATTATGGATTTGTTTTCTGTCTAATTTGATCAAAAATACAAACTTCAAATACAAGTAGAAATTATAGAAGATATTTCAACTTGATATCCAAAGATAAATCTTAGGATTATAGTAATAAATAATAATATATTTATAAGAACGTGCCATGGTTGAGTGTAGGGAACAAAGTCTACTGTATACAGAATAAATAGTTAAGAATGAAATAAGATATTTCAAAATAATGCCCTCAACATAATATTGCAGGACTCCAACTTGTTTCCTATCATTTGGTTGTAGTTACTGGAAGTCAGAAGCTTGAAAAGTGTTTTCAGCTGACATTAATGTGAAATAACTGTCAGGGATCTTTTAAGTACCACTTTGAGAACCGAGTGAGTCTAACTTTGCGTGAAAAGTGCAGTGTTGCAGTTATACCACGTGATACTCGTGCAGTCACTTCAAGGAAATAATAGAGAAGGCACGTAACTCGTCCTGTCATATGAGGTAAGACCCCAAGATTAAAACCAGACTTAGCTTTGCCTGAGAACCGCAACGATAGTAAAATGGTCTAATGCGTCACTATCATGTTAGACTGATTGATGGGGACGGAGATTTTGGGATTATAATGTGCTGAGGTAGTTTTTTTCCTGAGTGAATTTCCACTCTCTTTCCAAGCAAGTGCTGGTAGATATCCTCAATCTTCCTTATACTTTTAAAAATCTCATAGGCTGGTGTAAAATATCTATGAATAATAAAGAATTTCTGACAAATAAATACAATTCATTAAAATTCTAACCTGTTTTTGGGTCCAGGCCTTGCTCGTACATTAGGTGAACCTAAACTATTATAAATAGTCATACACATATGCGTATATTCGTATATTGTTCAACCTAAGTTTAAAGAATGTTACAGCCAAATAACGTTAAAGTTGGTCAACGCATTTGTCAGTAATCGTGGAACAGACAGACAGACTAAATGCCAAATGGTCGAGTCAAAAGAGGACCTAATTCTACTCGGTCAAAAAAAGATAAAGCTTCGTATTTCTTAATTTGTTACAAACTATTGGCTATTTAATTTCGTTTCACGTTTTACTAATATCCATCTGGGAAACTGCCTATTATATTCATGTGATAGGGATGAGAAAGGTTGAACTTAGATTTATTATACCCTCATTTGCGTAGAGGGAGAGTGGGGAACTATTTAGGAAAACCAACATCAATACGTAAGTCAGAATTCAAACCCGGTCACCTGCAAAAAAGACAGTACAAGACTGACGTATTTGTCCTCGTGCCCACCTGTACAACTAAAAAATGAATCATGTTGGAGAAACCATAATGACATTTTCACAATTTTGAACTAAGACATCTGAGTTTTAAAAAGCAAAACAAATCAATAAGTGAAATACGTCATATTGTTAGGTTTTTTTCCTCTTGTGAATTGAACGAAACAAAAGTTCGAGGGAAAAAATCTATATATATTTTATTACAGGATTTTTTTATTTTAAAAAAAAAGCACTAACAAGCCTGAGGAATATATTTATAAGCCCCGTCTACTTGGTATATTTTATTTTCATAATTTTTTAAGTTATCTGATTTATTAAAATGAAATAATTTTACTAACACCTGCTTTGACGACCGCATGGTCTAAGGCGTCACTCTAGTGTTAGGATAGACTTTCGATTACAGGGAGATCAGCGTTCATATCCCGGTCGGGTGTGCTGAGGGTAGTTTTACCAAATTGTTTTCCTGTCTCCCTTCACGCAAAATGTTTACACTTCCCCTAAATTGAACCTTCCTCACTCTTAACCCACTCGCGTAATTAGTAGGTGCGTATGCATACCACCTGAACAGGTGGTAAGACAAGGTGCTACAAGAAAACTTTACCAGCCCTCTAACTCTTTGTAACGTTTAAGACAATTTACATCCCAAAAAGTTATTAAAATCATTATAGAAATATTAATTCAATATTGCACCCCCTTAATCAATTCAAGGCATAAGTTACATTATATAATTTGATTTGTTAACAGTTTGTTTAGTTCCTTAAAATTGGTCCTTTTTGCATAACAAAAGTGGGATAAAAACTATTTAACCATAACATATTATATATCCATCATACTTACGCAAAAAATCCATACGTTTCTGCTCCACTGAATGTAAATCGATTTACTCTGGGTTGTTCCTATATATAGGTAAAAGCCTGTTTGTTATATAAGGAAAAATAGCTTATTTTAGAAAAACACCTTTTACGTCACTGATATTGCATATTGAAATTTTAATGTGTTTGAATAAACTTGACACGTTGAAATGTGTCTTCTAAAGTACACTACAGAAAAATAATACTCGAATAAGGTTATTCAAAACGGCTGTTTCCCTATGAAAAAATTAATCCTAAGCTCACTTTGCAAAATTTTAGCTGATTGTAATTACTGGTCCCAATATCACCCACATACATATATTTTAGTAGTGGCCAGGGCCGGCGACAGAAATATTGGGGCCAGTTACAATAACGATTTTGGGGCCCCCTTTCCCCCTCCTTAACTGTTTAAGATACGTACAGGGCCAGAATTTTAAAAAAATACGTTGGTAAAATAGAGGTAGGGTCCGTTTAATATTACAGTTGTATTATGTAGTAATTTACTCTAATGAGTCAGGGATGACGTAGGTTGAATTTAGAGGAAGTGTACCTGAATTTTCGCAGAGCAAAAGTGGAAAACCATTTTAGAAAAACACCCTTAGTACACCCGACCGGGATTCAAACTCTGATCTCATTGTCATTGGCAGTCTAATTTAACGCCTGAGACCGTGCGGCCGACGAATCAAGTTTGACTAACTTAATGTACTATTTATATAACAAAGCCGGAGTTACATTATTAGTTTCATAAATTGGGGGGGGGGGGAAAAGTAGAGGACACTTAAAAGTTCCAATTTCTCAAATTATAAGGCTTTTGGAAATATTTTATTTGACGTTAAATTCACACGGACAGCACATATTAAATATCTCATAATAAGGATATCAACTTATACTCTTGATCATTTACTTCTTAGGTGCAGATGTTAATACATTTCTTCAAAGCATATGTGAGGTTGAAGGTTAACCCATGTTGATGCATGATTCAGAAATGTCTTTTTGGATAATGTCACCCATGAGGTTGACCTCAGTAGCCTTGACCTTAGGACCCAATGTTTATGGGTTCAAACCCAGCCTGGGTCAACGAATTTTTCTTGAGCGATTAAAACCCGTAGCACAACTTCCTTCGGAGGGGAAGTAAAGCCGTCGGTCCCATGATGATTGTGGCATGCAAAATAAACCCTGGAAGGTATGTGAAAATACCATTCCCGGCAAAATTGGTAGGCCCTTTCGCTCTCACTCATAGAATTTCTCGTGTGATAATACAATCAGTCGGTTCAAAAGTGCACGTTAATACCTCTGATAAATTAAATAAAAGTCTGTCATGATAGTATCTGGTTTATTACTGGTGAGCTCCGAATAAGACCAGTTATCATAATATGTGCCATTGTCGGTGAACCAACTATTATTACCTATGGGCTATTGGTGGTAATTTATTTTAGCCTTTAGCATCTTATACCATTAAACTACATCGTACGGCCGGCCTGTCAAAAGTGTCGGACAGTTTCGCTTCCTGCTGATCGTGTTTTGTATGAAACCAAATGGCGATGTACAGGACTACAGTAGCTCCATGGCTTCTTTGATGCTTACTGACAGCTCACAGCTGACTTCTGACAGTCAACATTTAGATATATACCTAAATTTTGACTGTCAGAAGTGACAGCTGCTAAAACACATGTTTTTAAAGATCATATGGTTTGGCGTAGGGATACATAATTTGGTCTAGTAACTTTTCAAAGCCATTAGCTGTCAGCTGTGAGCTGTCAGTAAGCACCAAAGAAGCCATGGGGCTACTGTAGTTGGAATCTACATGGCTTTTATATCTGATACATGCGACATGGCTCTTTCTAGAGCATTATTAAAATAACTTTCCGGAAGGTTTTTTTCCCTCGCAATACCACTATTTTAAACTTTTTAAATTGTCTATTATAACCAAAATCTGTTCTTGTATATTTTTATATATTATTTGACACATAATACCAACACTTAACGCTTATATGCACATATGGTTCTAAGTTGGATAACCCTTTGAAATGCTTTTGTTTTAAGTTTGCACTTAACCCATCGAGCAGTTGTTTTTAACTGCCGAGCCTTTGCTACGTGTATTTTTGTGTTTTGTATGTTTACCATTCTATGTTCATACTATATAATATAATGTTTATTTATAAGCCCTGATAGCCCTGTTCTTTTTGTACTAGTGTATTGTTTTTGAAGTTTATTTTTAATTTTAATACTTTTCTAATATATTTAAATTATAACAAATATTGATAGTAACTTCTTTGCATAAAAGCATATTATTTAATACATTTCTTTGTAGTAATAAAATAGTTATACTGATAGATCAGAATGTCTTCCTAAAGGCTAAGCATTTTTATGAATTCAACTTTAAACTATTTCAAATCTTATTTCCAGTGGCGGATTTAAAAATTTTACGCCCCTAGGCACAATTATAATATGCCCCCCCCCCCCCCC
>CABFOV010002540.1:18008-31502 GCA_902141375.1 Timema poppense
GCAATCTAAACAGTTATTTTAATTTAGTTACTTTACTCAATGTTAGTCATATAAACTAGTAGTTCTGTGAACAGTAGACCTATCTCCTTCCATTTTATTATCGTTACCACCGTATAAAAATTTCTCTTTGGATTTCAAGTTGAAACACTGATCTGAAGTGTACATAGTAATATAGGCCTGCGAAAAATAAATGAGCTAAAAAAAGAGAATTAGAAGCTATTCTAATTATGTGTATACTGTAGACTTAAAAAGACTTAAAAAATGAATAGTTCAAAAACTAGATAAAGCTGCGCTCGTACAATCTAACTAAGGCATGACACTCAAAATATACTGGATTTCCTTCCATTCATAGTGAGGCTGGGGTTTAAATCTCAGCTTGGTGTAATGAGGGTGCTTTTTCTTAAATGTTTAAAATCTTCCACTATGCGAATTCGGGTACATTTATTATAAATTTTACCTTCCTCCTCACCCATTGATGTAAATATACAGATCATCTGAACGAGTATTAAGAAGCAGTGAATTTTTTTTATCTACCCTGAGAAACAGACAACATTGAATTTAAATAACTATTCATGATTACTTAAGATGCATTTTATTATTTAAAAAAAACATTTATTGTATTTTTTAACGGCTAGTACACAAATAAATTGTCATAGGAATAAATCGATCGTAAGCTTGTTTAACTTTAATTTTATTCTAATAACTCAACAATATGTTAGCTTGTAATATTTGATATCAAAGTTCTTGGATTTAATTAGGTGACATTTCTCTTTAAGTCGTATTTAAAAGTGAAGTTTTCACATTTAAATAAAACATTATTTAATAAAATCTGTTATAAAATTAAAATCTAATTCCTCTTCATAAACTTTTATTACTAGTTAATGCGCTATTTTCAGTTCACGCATAGCACATGTTATAAAATTAAATGTTATCTTTCTCGCATTACTAATGACATTATTCATGGGATATGTTGAGGGAATTCTTCTTTCTTCTTTTCTTGCAAAGCTTCATAAGGTGCTGAACGAAATCCACGTACAGTACAAAAGGTCTACCGTCAGTCGGATCCGGCAGCCAGTTCCTCTGGTGGGACACGTCAAACGCCAGCCTTGTGATTCCTTGTTCTACCACAGGATCCTCGGAGCGCTGCTGTCTCATGACTGAGTAGGACAAACCATCCTCTATTAGGGCGCGCACTTCTGGTATGGACGTTACCCTCAGGAACTCGGGGTTGGATGGGTTACGGTTGATGTCAACCAACTGCCACGGCGTTATTAGCCCAAATCGAACACACCTGTGCCCAATCGAAATAAATGATTCACATGAACAGTATTTCATCTTTAAGCCAACAAACATTTCTGAGCAAACATTTTTAAATGATTTACTGAAAGTATTACCTATTCTATGGCATTAGGAACTTGAAAGTTAATCGCCGCACTTACAAAAGTAGGTCACCTATACCTATCTTGAGCTATTTCTATCCAGTCCACCTCATTACACCCTATCACTTTCTTGGGCTAGTTCTATCCAGTGCACCTCATTACACCCTATCACTATCGTGAGCTGGTTATATCCAGTCCACCTCATTACACTCTCTCTCTCTTTCGGATACATTCTAATGTAATCCTTCCATTTACGTTTAGGTCTTCCCCATTAAGATTATTTTCTACTAAAACTAGTAATGCTACACAAGTAGTTAAGTGAATAACCTAAATAAATATAATAACTTTTGCTTGTGTTATAATAGCCCCGAACTGGGCCCTGCTGGTTTCATACTGCTTTTGTTATTTATAGGGCTGTCTGTGGTAGAGGGATAAAATAAAAGAGTCCATGCGCTTATTTAATATATACTTCTCGATACAAATTTGTAGACCTACCTAAAACGGCTCGTGTGTACAACTAGCTAAATTCTAAGATATACATTGTGTTAAGGCCTATAAATAAGGGAGTCTAGAGGTAGGCCTAATTGTGTTGTTCTAGAACAAATTAATGTGTAAGTGGTATCCTCAAATAAAACTCCATGGTGTAAGCCCGCAAGCGAGCTATGCTGACCGATCGGCCGCTTTATGTTGGCGAAGATAGTCCCAACATTTGTAGGTAGAGGGTTTCATATGGCCAGCGAAACGAAGCCTATTGTGTTATAATAGCCCCAAACTGGGCCCTGCTGGTTTCATACTGATTTTGTTATTTATAGGGCTGTCTGTGGTAAAGTGATAAAATAAAGAGTCTATGCGCTTATTTAATATATACTTCTCGACACAAATTTGTAGACCTACCTAAAACGGCTCGTGTGTACAACTAGCTAAATTCTAAGATATACATTGTGTTAAGGCCTATACATAAGGGAGTCTAGAGGTAGGCCTAATTGTGTTGTTCTAGAACAAATTAATGTGTAAGTTGTATCCTCTAATAAAACTCCATGGCGTGAGCCCTATAAATAAGGGAGTCTAGAGGTAGGCCTAATTGTGTCGTTCTAGAACAAATTAATGTGTAAGTTGTATCCTCAAATAAAACTCCATGGTGTGAGCCCGCAAGCGAACTATGCTGACCGATCGGCCGCTTTATGTTGGCGAAGATAGTCCCAACATTTGTGGATAGAGGGTTTCATATGGTCAGAGAAACGAAGCCTACATTCATTTATCTCAGTTTTCTAGACCTGAGCCCTAATTCTTTATAAAGTAGCTCCTCATTTGTCATCATTAAACTGAGTTTGACTCTGTTACATATCCACTATTTCACAGGTAAACTTTGGGAAGCGCCAGTGATCGAACCCGGGACGTATATATCTGTTGCCAGGAACTCTAACTACATAGACAACAAAGGCAGCCCTGCGTTTTTTTAGTACACATTAAAAAGGTAAGATTATAAATAAGCGTCATTAACTGAATACATTTGGTAGTTTCTAATGTATCCCTTCTGATGACAAGAAACGATCACTCACCTCATAAGCTCAAGAGCATGTTTTTTACGCCGCTCCCAGTCGTGCATCAGCCATCTGACCCCACACATGAACACTTCCATCTCACAGTGCACTGAAAGATGATCACTACACAGCAGAATCATCAGCTCCTCTAGAGGAAGATCAAGGAACTTTCTCTTGCCAACGAATGGGAGGAAAAATTCACCAATTCTTGGGAGCATGACATCAGCGATTTCCTTAATTTCTTTCCTCATTGCTTTGAGGAACAGTTTCAGGGCGACATCACCTCTGCAGACGTCTTCCATCGACATAAGGCACCAGCACTGGTCCTCAAGCTCTCGGATCTCGAGGTATTGTGAAACGAGGTATATGTCGAACACGTTGTTCTTGTTGAGGTGTCTGTAGCTGTCCTGATTGGATAGCATCCATTCATACACGGTGGCGAATGCTGAAAGATTTGTTACGTTTATATATGCTTGATCACACCATTCAACATTACACTGCACATTATCTTAATGATAGTTTAATAAAATGGTGAAACTTATTTAGCTGAAATAAAGTTTACTGCCAGTACTGGTATAACCAGAAATACTTTCTCATATAAATAATTTTTATATACAACAAAAACAAGTTAAATGGGTTATTAGTAAACGTAATCTATCTTTAAATAATTCTTCTTCAGAAAAATACATCAACATAATTTTGATGATTCAATCAACAATTTCAGACATCAATTTTGAGAAAAATTGTTATGACAATTTTTTTTAAATTTAAATTTTCAAAAATTATTCATAAGTAAATCAACACCAACAGATTTTTTTTTAGAAAAAAATTAATATGTTCAACACTTTCTAGATACTCATTTGAACACAATTATTAAAGCAGATTTTGAAATGTTTAATTTGTTCGAAAATCAATAATTAATTTAATCCAAATATCAAGTTTTAACGAAATCCATAAGGCGTTTTGGTTGTAACCCCGGGTACAGCCATACAAACAGGGGTCACACACAATTGTTAAGGGCCAGCCACACAGAGTGCCACGCTATCGATGTACACTATGTTCGATATATTAGCAACGTCTCGGTGTTTTTGATTCTCGGCTATATTTTAAAAACGTCGCTGGCGACGGACATGCGCAGTAGACCCGCCGCACCGCACCGTGGTGTCCAGCCCCATTAAGCCGGCATTAATAGTGTGTTTAAAGTAAGAACCTGACTTTTCTGGAGCAGTTAATTGTCTGTGGAACAAAACTATTGAAGAATACTGGAACCTAAACATACAAGATAATGATGAAATTCACCAAATTCTGTTATTTTCATGTTCATCTCGTGTGCCCACTTTCTTTTACGTTTATTACACAACAAGCTACCCATCACACCCGCTTCAGTGGTTGCGTGGTCTAACACAACGCTCTTGCAGTAGACTGGACTGCCGATGATGGGGAGATCAAGGTTTTGATTAAATAATTGATTTGGATAAGGATTCATATCATGATACGGATATAATCACTTTTTGTTCGCATCCGTGTTTTAGTTGACTAATTTAAACAAAAAACGTTTATTGTAACATAACTATAATAATTACATATATTGTCTCGCGGACTTTTTTGTTCACATTAGTGAGAACGTTCAATATGTATAGTATTTTTTATGTAATACCAATAGTTTTTGCAGAGCACGTGGAAAAGGCATATTTTTAGGCAATTTTTTATACCTTGTGTAAAACTATCGACATTTTTATGAGGAATAAATTAAATTTTCAAAATAAAATATAGACTATGTTACTCGCTGATAATGTAGCTTTATATTGGTGAAAGAATTTTTAAAATCGGTCCAGTAATTTTTGAGTTTATCCATTACAAACAAAAAAAAATCAAATCTTTCCTCTTTATAATATTAGTATAGATGAAAGTAACAAAAATACATCATCGTCACTGGCATTACTCACTCACGGTCAACTCCCCGCCAACATCTTGGAAGAGATTGAAGAGTCTCGTACAAATCGTAGCTTTCAATGTGGCCAATTGATGTAGTGAACGTAGCGAACATGGCGTACATAATGTAGCGGTCTGTGTGACTTCAGCATTATAACCACTTTTTTTAGTTTGAAGGCACAAAATATGTCAAGAACCATCATATTTATCTAGGATAGTTTAGAAAATTATGTCGGTTTCCTTCAGATAGAGAAGCCAAAGAATAACGCTTGGAAGCTTTAGTATGTTAGAGCACAATTAACAATTAAGGCCAAACGTGGGCATCTACTCTTATTTTAAACTATACTACTATAGAAATAGGAACCAACCCTTTGGTTTTACTAATTTATCTGGAAGAACATTCTTTGTACTTCCATTTTTATCGAAGTATAGAGAGTAAGATTGTAGAAGAGTGAGATGGCACCCGAATTCTACGTCGCCGACACAAACGAGGCAGTCAGGATGAACACAGTTCAATACCCTGTTCAGAATCTTCTCCTTCAAAGAAACTTTACTAGGTAAAATCAAGTTTGTAAAGTCTACAGGTTTGTTCAACGTATACCCGAAGGATTCCAAATCCATGGCATTCTTCTTGCTAGCTCTATTTTTTTTCTTCTGCTTTCTATGGCCCTCTTTGGATAACTCACTATTACTGCGGAGCGAAAAATCTTCATACTCGTCGACAGGTTCATCATCTCTTCTGGTTAAATTCGATGGAGATAGTGGTAATATCTTTACTACATTATTATCACCAATGCTCTTATCTTGCATAAATGAAGATTGCTTTTCCAAATTGAAAGACACGGAACGTTTGATTGGGTTTGTTTCTGGCTTTTCTTCAAGGCTTGATGTCCCTCTTGTTTTTTCAGCAGTTTTTATATTCGAGTACGAGTTAAACTGTGTAAATGGACTTCTAAGGCTCATGATTAACTATGTATGACCATATGTAGTTACTGTATAGCACTTTATCGAAAGCCATACTATTAAGATTGAGTTCCAGCAATATATCTAGTATATAATAATACAATCTAGCATTGTTGGTTAGCAAAGAGAATAATTAACATTGATGTAGAAATAAAATAATTTTATATCAATCTGTGTCAAAGATAATCAAATAATAAACTTGTAAGCTGTTCACTTTCTTTGATACAGATCAAAGCTAATAGTTCAACGATTCAACGAAATCGGCGCGCATAAATAGATAAAAGCGATTCCGTTCTAAATCTCGAGCTTTTGTTGTTATAAAATTATATAGCTTGTATTTACTACGTTCAATTTTTTTTTAAATAGGCTGTTAGGTTAGTTTAGGTGATGATATAAAACGTTGTTTTTAATATACATTACATTTTTTAATGTGTTTTAATTTAGAAGTGGTTCCTCAGTATGGATTTCGAATAAATAGATCAACAATGTATCAGATTTTTACTATTCGGTAATTAATATTAGAAAAACGTGGGAATTCAATATGATGGTACATCAATTTTACATATATTAGAAAAAAAGATTATAATACAATTAAAAGAAACAAATTACATGAAATTTTAATTAAGTTTAGAGTACCTGACCAAAAATCTTGTCACGCTACCGAGGCTCCTCTAACCCTTCGTGGTTCTATCCTCCAAGCGTAGCCACGCACGCAAACACGTGCAGTGGGCAATTTAGGGACTGACGACCCCGTGTCTGCCATCGATCCTTGTCTCCCCCGGATGGAAAGGAACCCCCACCCCCACCTTGACCATCTTCTATCAGTGGAAAGAGTGGGTTTCTACTTCCGTGAACATTCACATAGGAGCGTAAACCTCATAGAGGTCAGACTCCTATCCTTAGTAGTCACTTTAAAGGGCTTTCAACCTAAGTTACCCAGTGGAAACCTCGCGGAGGTAGCCTGAACAACTTTCTCGGAAGGTACTAGCTACCAGCCGTTTAATGTGTGACAATTACGGGTGTCGTCCCCCCCCCCTCCCATTCATTCCAACATAGAAGACATTGACAGAGATCTAGCCGACATTCGGGTAAACCATCCGGACGTTGCCCAGGGATCACCATGAGAAGGCACTCTGTCAGAATTACCAGACAAGGAACACTCCGCAGGCAGGGGCAGAAAGTCTCTTGTTCAGTCCGAGTTAGGGCAGTCACTACGAGGCCGATAGTCCATCGGAAGACTGAAGCTTCTAACCCCGACCCGGCGCTACACCCCATATAATTTCGCGCAGAAAGAACACCCTCAACGACCCAAAAGGGTATATATCTGCATCGCATATAAGTCAAAGAATTATCGCATTGCAACCATCTCAACCCCCTGGAGCTCCTCTTGCTCCTAGAGTGGGCCTTCCAGACACGCCTCCTGCCAGGCGAACCCTTCTCAGGGGGGCTTGGAGCGGGGGAGACCCACCGTTTTCTGGCTCTTGGTGGGAGTAGTTGGCTCTCCCAATGTGACTACCAGAATCACCAGGGGAATTCAGAGAATCACCCTTAGGGATAGCCACAGTGACCCGTGGAGTTTCCCAGTGGGGACTTCATGGAGATGTTCTGTCCAGTTATTCACGGACGACTGGGTGCGCACATCAGCCATCCAGGTATACACCAACAACCACTTAGTGTGTGCTAGATGAGGGACCTTGTAGTTCCCCACACCCACACAGATGACCCCTCATAGATTTAGCCACCCAAGAAGGGCGTCACCTGGGGGCCACCACTAGGAGGCACCATGAGAGGATTTTTGAGAGGACAGTCGGGGCAAGCCGGTTGGCCATACTCCCATTTGGAAGAACGTCCAAACAGGTGCGTGTTGCCATGAGGGATGAATCCACTTGGTCAACAAAGCTAAAGAGTGCACAACACAAGTCTGGTGCTACCCTCTATATATAATTTCGCAAAGTGGAAATCCATTTCCTTAAGATTCTATAACAGATTATATATTTGGATACACCAATGACAGACGATGAGATTGGTATAGGCACTAGCCAACTGCCAACATCAACCAGGAATTAATGGTGCTAGCAGACATGTGTCAGCACGGATTTTAGAGGAATATTGGAAAAGCTGGACCAACTAGAAGCACGAAGACGAATAAAAAGGGGTCGGGGGGTAAATACGTCTAGGGGACTGACCCAATACCCACAATCTCAACCGCAAGGGGAGTTCTGGCTAGTCTAGAAACACCAAAATTAAAAGTTAAGGCTATCTGTTAGGTGTGTCTTTCTCTCTGGAGTCAAATTTTAAGATGAATTGTACTTTTGAAAATCATCTTACGATTAAAAGTAGAATGTGTAAGAGTAACTCAAACAAAAGTGGGAAACTATATTTCCTCAATACATAGAAAATATACTTTTTCATAATTTTAATCTGTGTTACCTGAATGATCAGGTACAGTTTATAACGTAACCAAGTTAACGACTATTTCCTTTTTACAGAATTAATGTGTATTCTTCAAGCAATACTTTATTTTTCATTTTTCTTTTGGATCCATATGAACTATCTTGTCATAGTTTCCTTCATCCATGGACTTAACACGCTCAGGGTTTATAAACAATGAGAACCCACCGTCTACATCTTCCTTCTACGTCTTAATCCCTGGGGGGGATGTCATTATGGCTTGGATATGCAATTTTAGTGAGCTTAGAATTTTTCAAACTGTGTCCTGATAGGTTGTAGGGGTAGAAAGAAGGTGAAATTTGGCGAGGGAAGGGGTACTACTTGGGTGGGATTCCAATACCTCAATCAGACGTTATTAATATTTAGAAGAGATTACACTCACTGTGCGGTGAGAATGGTTTTTTTAATATGTATTTATAATAAGGTAAAAAGTATTATAGCAATATTTAATTATAATTAATATGTGCCGATTCAATGTGCTCAGGCACCTTAAAATTTATTCGTGAGACTTCTTATTTCATTCAGTGAGAAATTATCAGTGTTAAATGTGAATACGAAACTTACTGTAAATTGAAATAGCTAGAAGGAACATTAATTTGCGCCATGATAATGAGAAGCTATAGCTACACCCTAAAACCAAGGGTATTTTATGGCATCATCCCACCGGGTGGTTACAGTTTATATCAAAATTTAAAGGTAATTTAAGATGAGGGAAAGCGTAACCTTATAGTTGCCGCCCAATGGCGCTGCTGGGCAGTAAGTGATTAGACGTGGCAAATTGCTGATTGTTATTACATCACGTATGAAACTTGATTCAGTGGCCGAATGGTCTAAGGCGTCACTCTTGTGTTAAACTGGCCTGCTAAAGACAGGGATATTGGGGTTCAAATTCCGATCGGGTCTATTGAGAGTGGTTTTTACTAAGTGGTTCCCCACTCTCATTCCATGCAAATGCGGGTATATTACCTATAAAATGCTTCCTTCCTCATCCCTATTCCATTAGAGTAATTATTATACATGTAGTAAGATATGGCGATACAAAAATATGTATATGAACACAAAGCTATAAATTATTTTTTTCAGAGATAAGGAGCAACATTTTCCAATTAAAAGTTTGCTTATAACTTGCAAATGCTTGGCGGTGAATAGTTTCTCATTATTAGATTTACCTTTTTAACCATGGACTCTGACTTAAAATACGGGTGAAAAATGACCTTAGGCACGGGACGATTCCTGGATAGCTCAGTGGCTAGAGCATTGGTGTACTAAGCCAAAGGTCCGGGGTTAGATTCCCGTGTGAAGGTGTCATTTACCAATTTTCATAATGTGATAGAAGAGTTTGCTAAGTCATATGATCTTATGAAGTAAATTGATTTTTTTTCTTCGGAAGACCAAATAAAACATATTTACCTCTTAAATATCTTATTTTTGTTGGAATGTTTACATCACTGGATTGAAAAACATTCAAGAAAGATGTCAATTGTTACATATTTTCTTGAGTAACAAGAAAGTATATCTAGTTTTACTTTATCCCTTAAAAGTATAAATACAATAATATATTTCTTCTCCTGCATTTTGGTTAAAGTGTTCCTTTCCAAAGATTTGTGAAAAAGATGTATAGTTTTTAATACAGTTTTCAATTCCATACTTATGTCATACAGAATTTTCAATTGTAAACCTGAGTGATTTGAGTGAAGAAGTATCAAAACATTTGACTTTGTTTTTTAAAATAAGCCCAGCTCAAAGTAATCAAGCATTTAAATTGTGAGGTGTTCTTAGATTATTCATATTTCTATTAATCTTCCTTATAATATTTTGTTTCAACATGGTGTGCTTTAAATAACCTGTAACCATTTTTAATATTATTTAGAACCTCGTCTTACTATCCGTTCGGGTTATACGCTTATGTACTAGTTACGCTACTGGTTTTAGGGATTAGAGAGGCTATATTTATAGGAAGTGTACCCGCATTTGCGTGGATGTAGAGGGGATAACCATTTTGGAAAAACCACCCTTAGTACACCCGAACTCGATTTGAACCTCGGTCACCCCATCATCGGCAGTCTAGTCTACTACGAGAGTAGCGCGTTAGACCATGTGGCCACCGAGACGGATAAAAAATGTTTTATTGAAAGATTATATTTGGTTTTGGGATTTTTTTAAACAGCACTTCTCAATATTCGTTTGGGCTATACGATGCAGTATATTAATTAAGATAAAGTTTGATAGGTGGGGAAGGTAAAATTTAAAGGCAATATATACTCTCATTTGTGTGAGGGAAAGTGGAAAACCATTTAGTAAAAATCAACACAAGTTCACCCAATCAGGATTCAACCCCCGTCTCCCCATCACCGTCATAACAGAATAAATGCGCTTGATACCTATACCTCATACCCACAAGCACTGATACCACCTGGGATCAAACCTTGGACCTTCGCCTTTGTGTGTCGATGCCTCAGCCAATTTATTCATGATTATCTTGTGACCTTGAATACCCAAAGCGATACTGAGAGCAAAACATTTCCTGGAGTATTATAATGAAGAAAATACTTTGTTCTAAGTTTTAGTGTAAGCAAAAAGTATAATTCTGTAGATTCTTGAAAATGAATGAACATTAAATTTACGTTGCTTTCTCTTCTATTATTTTCAACAGTCATTTTAATCATTACATGAACGTCATAATGTATACTCTATAATTTCGATGCTCAATGAAAAGCCAATCATAAAATGTGTACTAAATATGGTTCTCTTAATAGGCTAAAAAAAACACTTCATGGTGTGAGCCCACAGGCGAACTATACCGACCGAGCGGGCGCCGTCGTTAGATATGATAATGCCAACATTTGTGGATAGAGGGTGTCATGTGGTCAGCACATTGATCTTTCCAGCCATCAATCTCAGTTTTATAGAGTGGAACTGTTACTTCTTTGTTCAAGTAGCTCCTCATTTGTCCTCATGAGGCTGGGTTTGACCTTGTTCCAGACCCAATGCTTCACAGGAAAATTCTGGAATCCTCCCTCATACTCACTATCACCATCGTCTCATCTCATCGGGACATGGAAAGAGCCTCCACGGAAAGGATGTACGATCAGTACATTTGGAGGGTACATTTGTACCGACTAATCGTTCCACTACTGGGCTAAGAATAATTTAGACCAGACAAGCAATATTAAGATATTATCCTGTCTACCAAACAAAAGTAAAACGAACAGTGGCGGCTCGTGTATAGGCACTGCAGAACTGCAGCACCCCCTATTTCCGCTTGATATTATCGATAACATTTAATAGAATGAGTCCTTTTTTCTTTAATTATTTCTTTATTTTTGTAGTACAATATATATTCCTTAAGCTTAATGGCAGTACTTCAGTAGCTATCCCCAAGTTTATGAAAAAAATACGAAAATATTTGTATAGAACTGTGCGCTTCACAGTTTCAGCAACGTGGTGTTTGACTGTTGTGCGCATGCGTACATAGGAAGGGGTGGGGAGGAAGGCGGGACTGCCAGGTAGAGAGAGCACTGTTGCTCTCGCAGTGCCGGCTCTGGCATGATGGTGGAAGGTTGTTTTTTTTACTCAGCGTGTGTTGTGCTTAAAAACCGTGTACCATATTCTTGAATGTGATAAAGTATAGAAGAGTGTAGAATTAGATTATTCTGCTTCCAGCTATTCTATTTAATTCTTTTTTTTCGGTTCTTTTATTTAACAGAAAACTCTAACCATGGCCTTGCATCCCCAAAAAATAAGTTCTGTGACTGTAACTAAGGAAGTGTTTGACGATATATGTGTTGATAGAATGGACAGATATTCTTCCACTAAACACTTAGAAGCTGCTAAATTGTTCAACAAGAATTGCTTCACTAGATTTAAGAATGAACATCCCACAAAAGAGATAGTACTGACCACTGAAAGCTTATCCCATGATTGACAAAGAAAAACTTGAAACTGAGCTAAAAGTATTGTATTGTAGGATTGATATTCATGAATATTGCTAATTAATTGAGCTGCTGAAATTTATTTTGGAAAATAATCTAGATTATGTTTTTAGTGAAATTACGAAACCGATAAAAATTATCTTGACAATTCCCATAACTACATCAGAGGCAGAGCGCTGCTTTTCTACATTGAAACGAATAAAAACTTTTTTAAGAAGCACTATTAATTCTGAAAGACTAAATGCGCTTGCAGTACTTTCAATGGAGAAAAATTTCCTCAATTGTCATCCAGAGATTAAGGAGAAAATTATTGAACTTTTTGCGCAAATTAAAACAAGAATAATGGATTTCATTTTTAAATGAATAAATCAAGCTTGAACTGTAACAATTTAAGTTAAAGTAAGTAAAGAGTTTGGTTTATTTTTCTTTGTTGAGATTTTATCAAGTTCCTGAATACATTTTCTTTTTATACATGTTTTTTTCCTTTTACACAATTTTAAAACAAAGGCTAAACATTTTCTGGAGCAGCACCCCCACTAATTTTAGCTACGATCCGCCAATGAAAACGAAACAATTTGGTTTAAAAAAAAGTTGTATGAAAGTTATTTTAATTCGACGCATTTTTATATATTTATAGCTAAAATTATTTTGGGTACTTTACGCACTTTTTGGCTGTTGTTGCTGAACTTACAGATGAGCTCCCGTTTCTCGATGGTCATTTTTAAATATAGGGTGGGACGTAAACAATTAGACAATGCATGTTGGGGAAAGTGATGGACAACGGGCTGAGGTTTGCCTGACGTCCAGTGGAGCTCACCTGAGTGAAAAAAATGTAAAATATAGTTTTCTTTTATTTATCTAGTGAATATTTACTTTTCGATTAAAATGTTAATTTTCAAGCTACTACTCGTATAACTGTTTCTGCCCCACCCTGTATAATATGTCTGAGATGGCGAAGAACGTGGTTTAATACCAGACCTCAACAGATCAATCTTACTTCGGTATGAAACAATACAACTCTAAGTGCTCATTTGACTACGGATTCAATTTTGTTTTCAAAATTACCTGCGACACAGTAGCAAGGCACCGGTTGTGCTAGCTCGTATACTATAATATCTCACAAATTGGGAAGGGGGTATACGTTGTTGCCGTTGTCCGTCTGGGCTAGTGCTGTGACGTCAGAGATGTGGCACGCTCCATTACGTCACCTCAATCTGCTCTCCATTACGCGTGATGATTTACGCCGCATTACTCCCTATTCTTTAACTTCTGCTTCACCCTACTCAAACTCACCCC